>JAKGSA010000784.1:264755-315253 GCA_033558755.1 Philaethria dido
TCATTAGAAAATGTCTTACGTGAACTAATTTCAGCTAAGCATTACAATATTTCATTCAATTTTGTGCGAATGATACCGAATAATCGTTTGTGTATCGAAAAAATATTAAGTCACCTATGTATATAATATATATTATATCCCTAAGACTCAAATCTTCAAAGTAGCTTAGCAACGCTTTTTTTTGTGTTCGATATAACAAAGAAATATCAAAATTTCGAAGTGAAATCTTATATTCATCAAAATGTTATCCATATATATAAAAAGATTCGGGCAGTTTGTCTGTAACAATTTTTTTTTCTTATAATCATATCTATACAATTATTACTTGAAGCAAGAACTTTGTTCCCCTTTTTACGACAATTACGCGGACAGAGGAGAATGAAACTTGGCACACTTATAGTTTTTACAGCGCAAAAGTGCAGACTGATAATATTTTTTTAAAATAATGCATAAAAATATATTAAATTAATAAAATAAATTTAACACATACTACTATGCTTTGCATGCATGTTTATATAAAGTGTCATATACGTTGCTAGGCAGCGTATTGTTAACGCGTCAACGAGTATCTCCGTAATCATAAATATACGTCAATTTGGTTCTGTCTGTTTGGTCTAATATAAGAACTGAAACGAGCTCTTTTTGAACTATTATCTCTGTGGGATATGGGACTGTTCATTATTATTACATGCTATTTTATAACCAATATTTTATATGATAGCAGGTGCTATGACGCGATCATCATTCAAACTTAATTAGTACTATTAGTTTTGGAGTTATTCGTAATATTACTTATTACACATAACTATTTAAGCATAACAAGTGGAACAGGCTGTAGCAATACATGTCAAGCTGTGTTTAACATATTGCATTCTTAGATTAAAGTAACACAAAAATTCTGTGATTTTTGAAATTTTTAACGGAGTCCAAGAAAGGAGGAGGTTCTCAACACAGCTGTATTTTTATTTATTTATTTTTTAACTTCACGCTGTATCCCGCATATAGCGGGGCAGGCAGAGGGAACCAGAGAATCTCGTGTTAATAAGATACTCCATTCTCTTTCAATATTTCCGTTCCCCACTTTCCGCCATAACAACTTAAGCTTATAAATTATACAAACTAATCGATAAAAGGACTCTTTAAGTGGAGATAACAACTTAAAATGCGATTTTTAACGTGGTTTTAATATATATGTATTTTAATACATATTTACATATCATATGTAAAAAAATAGGGTAGACTGTTACTAAGGTAAGGTAAGATTAAAATAAAATGAAATAAGCGGTCGTCGGGCCGTCGGGTCATAGTCCTTTACTTTCCCAGAATTACCTAATTGGGTATTCAGCTCTAGACTGTATTGTTTGGGGTAGTAGAAATCAGACAGAAAGCGAAGTGATCTGACACTATTTGAACTTCCCTTATCAATTATTTCTATTATCATAAACCAAAATAAAAATAAATCATAACTAATTATACCATTTTGAGGCCTGTCGTGGCGCAGAGGCACGAGCGTGCGACTATAAACGCGACTGGTTGTGAGTTCGATTACCACTCCAGGAAATGAAAATATTAAATAATATTTAGTAATTTGTTCGCTCTGTGTACAAGGCAAGTCGTGATTTTGAGTTCCGCCACTCGGCACACAATGCCTCAATTCGGGGGAAAGTAGGAAACGAAAATGTGAAAAGAGGTCTGAGTGTCTTAACACTTCTCTAGTTCCCTCTGCATACTCTACTAGGTGCGGGATACAGCGTGAAGCTAAAAAAAGGAAAAATATATAATTTTCATATACTTATGTCTATATATTTATAGACACATAATATAATATAAAATGTATTCGCAACCGTACTTAGCAACCGCTTCACAATCGTTCGCACTTTGAAATGTCCTGACTATACCATAATTTAAAAAATATGCCATAAATATGACCAAAAATAATTAAACAACAAAATATATTTATTAGTTATTATAAATCACCTAATTGAGTCTACAAAAAGCTAAATAGCCTAAATAATGGCCTCAAGTGACCTATCAGGCATACAAAAACAAAATGTAATAATATTTACTTAGTCGTGAAAGACTATTTGATTTGTTGTTTCAAGAAAAGTTGAAAGAAAACAATTTAATTGAGTGATAGCCCTAATTGTGTTTGAACAATTTGAGGTATTTCATAGCTTCACGCTTTATCCCGCATATAGCAGGGTAGGCACAGGGAACCTGAGAACCATGTGTTAAGACACTCTGTTCCCCACTTTCCGCCGAATTGAGGCTTTGCGTGTTGAGTGGCGGAACTCAACGCCGCGTTTTACCTTGTTGCCAAACCCAGGAAATGAAAAGTTCCATTTCCTAGAGTGGGAATCGAACCCGTAACCTGTCGCGTTTACAGTCGCACGCTAGTGCCTCTGCGCCACGACAGGCGCTAATAAAATGTATTATTTACTTATTTTTCGTGAAAGACTATTTGATTTGTTGTTTCAAGAAAAGTTGAAAGAAAACAATTTAATTGATTGATAGCTCTAATTGTGTTTGAACAATTAAGGTATTTCTGTAGAAATAATTAATTAAATCGTGCCAACAATTAATTTTACACAGCTACTTTGTATTCAACCACAGATTGAGTGTCATCGACGATAGTGGATCACTAAAGTGTTGATGCTGGGAATTAGGGGAAAGGCGATTTAAGTACTAAAGTTCTATATAGATATTACAAAAAATGCGTTATAATATAGAACTAAAGTTCCCGTTGGCGCGCTAACAACGCGTTGACTATCAATGTATATATGTCACTTTATATAAACATGGATGTCAAACCATGGTAGTGTGTGTTACATTTATTTTATTAATTTAATATATTTTTTATGCAATATTTTAAAAAGATATTATCATTGTGCATTGGTTGTCATGTTTGTAAGTAAACGCAATAGATTAGATTGGGGTTCGATTGTGACTTGGGGAATGAATATGTTTAAAACATTATTTTTTTACCATTCTGACAAGACCAAGCATACACAAAATGCAATATTTTAAATTTAAGAAGAGAGTGGAGAATGGGGTGTCTGTACATTATGTTCTAACTGACTCCAGGAAATAGGGTGAAGCTATAAAATGAAACTTATATCAATTGTATAACTTTAAAAAGATTAAACCGATAGTATTAAAAATATGCCTTTATAACCAAATATTTTTTTTTACTATTTTATACGCGATATCTGGTCAAAATAGTTTTAGTTCAAAATATGATAAAATGAATATTCTACCTCTATAAAAAATCTCTCGATTCTATTCGCTTCAACAAGCAATTTATAAGCTAATTCGGTTATGAACGTGAAAATTGAATGGGTCCGGCTTGTAGCATCAAATTTCCATCGTTTGTGAATCAATAAATGTGCGTAGATACGCATTAGCGATGGTGAAATGCAAAACCGTAATATCGTCTTATCCTCATAGTAAAAGTTTTGTATTTTAAAGTTAATTTTTATGTTCCTAAATCTTATGGTAGACAATAAAATATAACAATTTAACTCCGTTTGTTCTCGTATTTAGCTAACTTCAAAAAAAGGAAGAAAATCTCGATTAAATTTTTTTTTTTATGCTGTATCCCGCCTATAGCAGGGTGGGCAGAGGTAACCTGAGAACCTAGTGTTAAGACACTCCGTACCCCACTTTCTGCCGAATTGAGGCATTCCGTGCTGTGTGGCGGAACTTAACTCCCCGCTTTGCCTTGTTAGCAAACCCAGGAATTTTGAAATTGATTTTTTAATATTTTTTTTATATTTATTCGACGCAGCCGGATATAGAACGCATGACTTAGTGGTCAGAGCACTTGGACGGTTTCCAAGAGGCGCGAGTTCGAGTCCCGCTACATTCATAGTTTTTATACGTTTTCTAAATAAGTTTTTCGTTTCTTAAGTGATTAACACTTTAAAATTTCAAAAATGGTTGGCCCTCTCTGCTATCGTTTTTATTGTGTGCTTGTTGTGTATAAGTATGATTTTTAATACAAATTCACTTTCCACGTGAGATCGGATCACAATATTATCACAGTGAAAGCTTAAATTACATGTCTTATATTAACGAAAGCAGAATATTAATTCCTTTATATTACAATTTGACCTCGAAATAAAACGATTAACTTTGACGTTTGAAATATAAACAGTCTGAGACCTCTCGTAATTAAATGCAGTAAAAACAAACGCTTAGCTTAATACCCAATTTGTTCAAGATGAACTTTCTTAGGAAGTGTTACTACGAAATTATACTGTGCTTATAAATGATTTTTGAACTTATACTTTTTTGGTGTGTTAGGGAAAAATTATGGGAGTAAATTTTTACGATGCGCGCGCAAAATCAAAAACCATAAATATTCTTTATTCAAATAGGCTATTACAAGCACTTTTGAATCATCAATTTACAAAAGATGTCAGGAGTGTCAGTCCTAACGGAAGCTACCATCGGCTCCGAAGACAGTTCTGTTGAGAAGAGCCGGCAAGAAACTCAACAGTTGCTCTCACACCGTCACGGCAAACCGACACCATGAATATAGTTAGTCTATATTTTAGTTTTTTAATAATACTTACGTAAAATTAAATTAAAATCATAATAAAATTTTCTTTAAATGTATTAAATATCTTTTTTTGTTTTTTACTATCTTTTTCTTTACAAACATAGGATAACGCAAAGAATAAAATTATTAGAAGGATTATGATCTTGTTACGCCGAAGTACACATAAGTATACACACACGTTCTTTTTTTCAGCTCCAGTCTTTTCTTGCATCGCAAACTAGACACTTCGTTCTCCGCTTTCCGTATGAATTCGCGATTTAAAAAAATATATGTATATGCATGCATAGCTTCACGCTGTATCCCGCATATAGCAGGGAAGGTAGAGGGAACCTAGTGTTAAGTCACTCCATTCCCCACTTTCCACCGAATTGATGCATTGCGTGCTGAGTGGCGGAACTCAACGTCGCGCTTTGCCTTGTTACCAAGCCCAGGAAATGAAAAATTCCATTTCCTGGAGTGCGAATCGAACCCACAACCTTTTGCGTTTAGAGTTGCACGCTTATGCCTCATCGCCACGACAGGCGTTTAAATTAAATTATTTTACCTATTGTAATTTATGAAACATTTTTTTTATTTAGAAAATAAAATTAAATAATCAAGACGTTTCGAACATTTTACAGTAGTCCGTAGTTGACAGGCACACAAATTCAAAACACAAATGCTAAAGTAGTCAAATTCAATTTCAATATTATTACATATATCCCCAAGTAGGATTCTAATTCAAAACCAGCCAAACACTGCCCACGAGGTCATCTAGCAATACCGTGGGATAGTGATGATATTAACTAATATAAGTCAATATTATTATTACGTAAAGTACTAGTTCCCACACCATAGATTCGTAGAATCTTAAGATATTGGCGAATAGGAACAATCGTGCTGTTTTAGTATAAATTGATTAAATTCAAACAATTGTCAAATCCTATGCTTGATGAAATCGTTAGGCATTAATATTTAACCATTTTCAGTGAGTAAATTTAGCCCCTTTATCTTTTTTATTAATAAAGAGTAGCATGAATGAGAAGAAAGACCACTTAATGGTAAGTGGTTACCTTTGCCCATGGACCTCTGCAAAATCAGAGGAGTTGTGAATACGTTAACAGGTGTTGTGGATTCAATTCCGACTCCAGGAAATGTAAAGTTTAGTATTTACATTTCCTGGGTTTGGTAACAAGGCAAAGCGCGGCGTTGAGTTCCGCCACTCAACACGCAATGCCTCAATCTGGCGGAAAGAAGGGAACGGATTTGTTGAAAGAGAACGGACTGTTTTAACACTAGGTTCTCAGGTTCCCTCTGCCTACCCTGCTATATGCGGGATACAGCGTGAAGTTAAAAAAAAAAAAGAATTACCCTTAAATATAATATAAATTTATATTATATAGTAATTATTATACTTATATTAATAAATTACTTAGAAAATGTTCTATTTTCATAATATGAGAGAAAACAATAAGGTGTTAGCTAATTGTTTTTTTCTTTTGCAATAAATCATCTTAAACTCTAACAAGTGTATCTTCACGAGCTTGTCCTGTCAAATTAATTTTCTGAAATTATTTACTTTTAGTTACAAGCACTTTTATTAATCATCAACATTTGAGGACGCAGTTGAACAGTTCTTGACTGTAAACGCGATGGTTTAGGATTTGATTCCGACTCTGGGGATTTTTTTTTCATTTTCTCAGTATAGGGAAACGCGGCGTTGAGTTTGTCATTTAATATACAATGTCTGGGGTTCAGGTGGAAAGCGAAGGACGAGTGTCTTGACATTACATTCTCTCTACCTATTGTGCTATGAGGAAAAGTACGTGAAGTTGATTTTCTAATTTAACTAATTACTAAAGACAGCTAAGTTTTCTGTTCTATATTTTGTTTCACACTTATAAGATGCATATTGAGTTGAAGCGGCGTTGAGTTCCGCCACTCAGCACGCAATGCCTCAATTCGACGGAAAGCGGGGAAAGGAGAGTCTTAACACTAGGTTCCCTCTGCCTACACTGCTATATAAGGGATACAGCAGGAAATTAAATTAATACTTTTTATATATATAATTAAAAAGAAGCCAAATATAATTATAGTATTAATTAACATTCACCAAGCAATAGTTATTTTCAGATTAGAACAAAAAACTGCTGAATTGAAACATATCGGCTAAACGGCCTGAAACACGAAGGTGTCTGAAAAAGTTTGCTAAAACAAAAATAGTTAAAACTTTTTTAAATTATGTATGAGACAGAAAAATAGAAAAACTCTAGTTATTGTTTTCATTTTAAAAGCTTTTTTTACTTTTGTCATATAATTTATAAGGTATCTGCTATTCAATTACACAAAGCACGCAATGTAACAAAATTATTATTAATAACTTATTACGACAAACGCCTAACGCCTGTCGTGGCGCAAAGGCACATGCGTGCGGCTGTAAACGCGTCAGGTTGTGGGTTCGATTCCCACTCCAGGAAATGTAAAATTTAGTATTTTCATTTCTTGGGTGTGGTAACAAGGCAAAGCGCGGCGTTGAGATCCGCCACTCAATTCGGCGGAAAGTGGGCAACGGAATTGTTGAAAGAGAATGGAGTGTCTTAACACTAGGTTCTCTGGTTCCCTCTGCCTACCCCGCTACATGCGGGATACAACGTGAAGTTAAAAAAAAACTTATTACGAATAACTCAAAAACTACACGTCAGATATTGACTAAACTTAAATATGACCATATCAGAAGCATTAACTATCATACAAAAAAAGAATCATCGAAATTGATTCGTGCGGTAAAAAGTTATATGTGTTGTATGTGTGTTACACACATGAAAACAATACATTAAAATTGAGAATCTTCTTCTTTTTTGGAAGTCAGTATAAAGTTAATTAATTTCTGAGTAAATTAAATAAAAACATGTTGTAATGAGATAAAAAAATACACTCTCTATTTATATATACTTCTATTATTACTGTCCCCGTTGATGCGTTAACAACGCGTTGTTTTTAGCGATGTATATGTCACTTTATATAAACATGGATATCAAATCACGGTAATGCATGTAACATTTATTTTGTGAATTTAATACACTTTTTATTCATTATTTAAAAAAAATATTATCATTCTACACTTCTCTATATAAACTATGAGTGTGCCAAATTTCATGCTCCTCCGTCCGCGTAATTTATCGTAAAAATGGCAACAATGTTTTTGCTTCACGTATTTATGTATAGATGTACGTAAGTCACAATTCCATTTTGTATAAAAACCAAATAATTCTGTATCCTTTTTCTAACTTAGCAGATTAGTTATAAAGATCTTAGTGCCAAGACACTTCGATTTCCCCTTTTGAGTAGAAAGTTGTATTTAGAGTCATTGCGTGTTTAGTGGCGGAACTCAATGCCGCACCTCGTCTTACCAAAGCGATAATGATAACAATTTATACATAATTATTATCGTGACTGGAAATCGAACCCTCAACCCATCGCGTTCATAGTCAAATCCTATACCACTGCGCCACGATGGCAACTAAATAAAATTATTAATCTTTTTTTTTCTTAGCTTCACGCAGTATTCCGCATATAGGTCAGCAGATGTAATGAAAGTTTCAATATAAATAAAATATATTTGTAAAACCTAAATGTATATATAACAGTTTTAAACATAACAAAAATATTTAATTAACGATACTCATTTTTCCTGAAATTCACACCAATTAATTACTATTTTCTTCTGATTTCTGTCTGACTGATTTTATATGGATAACGAACAAGCATTCGACTGTGATTCTTTCATAATTTTCAACCTTCCGCCAAATTAACTCTACCGATGCCGTCCTTACATAATGGTTATTTGTTAACATATTTTCAGTAAACTTTTTGTATTTCTATCAAAAGCATATCATTATTCAAGTTATTGAATCGTGTGTAGTAGTGGGACAGTGTCCGATTGTAAAATCTCTTGGTTTTAAGTTCGATTACCACTTGGGGCAATTATTATATTTATTACTGCGCTCTATTAAAAAGTGCGGAGTTTCTCGACTCTCCTTTCCTCCTGACTATCCTATGTGGGATAAGCGTGAAGCTGTTATACTTGATTTTCTTTTGCTTCACGATGTAAGCAAAGGGAACTTGAGAACCTAGTGTTAAGACACTTCGTTCCCCATTTTCCGCCGAATAGAGGCATTGTGTGCTGAGTGGTGAAACTCAACGCCGCGCTTTGCCTTATTACCAAACTCAGGAAACTAAAATACTAAACTTTCACATTTTCTGGAGTGGGAATCGAACACATAATCTGTCGTAGAGTAGTCAGAGAGATCGTAGTGAGAGAGAGAACCTAGTGTCAAGATATTTCGTTATTCAATGTGTGTCCTGTTAAATATATTTAATAAACATAATAATAAAAATAAATAAGTAATTGCATATTTTTAGCCAATATATATACATGATGAAAAGAAAATTCAAAATTTCATAGAAACGATAGTGTAAGTTGGAAAGCTTCCTGTATTTTATCCTCATAGTTTCAAGTTACGAAACTTTAGCTGCTTCGGAAACTGAAAGTTTTCAACTAATTATGTATATTCTAAAATATAACAACGTTTAGTTATCAAGAAGATATTAAATGGGTAACTTTTAATTTATTACAGGTACAAGTTAAAAGAGGTTCAAGAGGTTAAAATGAGATATTAATTGCTATACTTATTAGAGGCGCAGAGGGACAAGCGTGTGACTGTAAACGCGACAGGTTGTGGGTTCGATTCCCACCCCAGGAAATGAATATATATATTTATAGTAGAAAATATTAATGTTTTTATTTCCTCGCTCTGGTGACAAGGCAAATCGCGGCGTTGAGTTCCGCCACTCAGTACGCAATACCTCAATTTGGCGAAAAGTGGGGAATGACATTTTTCGCCGAAAGAAGACAAAAATACCAAACCCAGGAAATGAAAATACTAATCTTCTACATTTCCTGGACTGGGAATCGAACTCACAACCTGTCGCGTTTACAGTCGCACGCTTGTGCCTCTGCGCCACGCTGTCGTTACTCCTGTGTTAATCTGGTAACTGTTTTTATAAATTGAAAGAAAATAATCAACTCTTTGCTAAGATGACCTCTAAAATGATTCCATTAGGTCCTTTCTTTTATTGGGTCAAGTAAATATTTACTTAACGGATCCTTTAACCAAATATTTGTAATAACCTCTTAATATTGAATTTAAATTAGTTGTTTTGTTATCTTTACTAAATATGTATGCTTTTAAGCTATAAAATGTTCATTATGTATTTTAAAGGTGATGTTTTATTTGTTATCATATTATACCTATTTATACGCAACTTATACTGAGACGCTTTCGTGAATTATAAAACCCAAAATTCAAAAGAGAAATTCCCTCTTACTGGTCCTCTTCACTCACCGAGAAGTATACATGCCAAATTTCAGCTTTCTCTAGCTTCGACAATCACTAGAAATTAACCATCGATTTAAAATTACAAACAAATTACATCATTTTAATGATTTTTTTACGTTTAACAAAAAAAAATTACCGCTACGCAGCACGCATTGTCTCAATTCGGTACACAGTAGGGAACGGAAACCTTAAGTAAATGGAGTGTCTTAAAACTACGTTCCCTACTCTGCTACCTACCTACGGTATACAGCGTGAAATTATTATTGTAAAAAGAAGAAGAAATATTTAATTCATATAAGATAAAACAACTCGATCGCTTAAAAAAATGGATTAGGCTTGAGTTGAAAATTATTATTAATACGGCAACCCAGATAAAACACTTAGATTAAGCCTAAGACCTGAATTTCAGTTACACCTGCCTCTTTAGGTTTGCGGCGAAATGAAACGGAATAACGTGAAACATTATTCAGAACTTAAGGCTCAAAGTATTCTAAGTTCCGACTAAGTATGTTTAGAACGTAAGCTTGTCGCTAGAAAGTTGTGGAAAATCAAATCGCCTTATCATGGAAATAGAAAATGGAAATTACTACTTGCTAATATGCAAGTAAAAATAAATATTTATCGAATGTTAAAAATAAAAATATACTCTTATATTAAAAATATATTTATTTACGACAAAACACTTGTTACAAAAAAAATATATATTTTTTTTAACTTCACGCAGTATCCCGCATATAGCAGGGTAAGCAGAGGGAACCCGAGAACCTAGTGCTAAGACACTCCGTTCTCTTTCAACAAATCCATCCGCCACTTTCCCCCAGATTGAGGCATTGCGTGTTGAGTGGCGGAACTCAACGCCGCGCTTTGCCTTGTTACCAAACCCAGAAAATGAAAATACTTCATTTCTTCAAAAATAAGTTGTAATAAGCGTATAAGAATTTAGACGCAGCTGGATATGGAACGCTTGGCTTGGCGGTCAGAGCGCTTGGACGGTTTCCAAGAGGCGCGGCTTCGAGTACCGCTGCGTTCAAATTCTTATATGCTGTTCTTGCATAGAAGGCAGAGAAAACCTAATATTAAGAAACTCCGTTCTCCGCTTGCGTACTAAATAATTAATTTGACACATTATGTGGAAACCACGTTAAGTGAAGAAACTCAATACCGCGCTCTATCTTACCAGAGTGAAGACATGAAAATAAATTAAATAAGTTTATACCCCCAATGTAGATCGAATTCACAATCATCGTGTTTACAGTCAAATACTGTCCCACTGCGCCACGAAGGCCTCAGAATATAGTCATCAATAAAATATTAACAATTTGTATTCTAATTAAAGCAGCAACATAAGTGCACGCGATGTAATACTAGTAGTTCACAATATTTATGATTAGGAATTATTTGAAAATGCCAAAGAAATTATTGAAATATACCTAAATGTACGACATGCTTCGTAAACGTTACAAACGTTGGTACTAAGAGAAATTTTACTGTAACTCAGACACGCAATCGCATGTCTTAAGTTCTGATTATCATTTATTATTTACCTAATAAATTACCTACGATGTTTAACTGATCTACCTTTCGCTTATTAATTTCAAATATATTTCTTATAATATTTTCCCTGTGAGGGGACGGAGTTAGAATACAAATCCCTTTCACCGCTGGGTAGCGTCCCGTAAGAGGCGGGTATCCCCAGTAGTTTGGTGGTAGGAGGTTCGTCCTCCGACTGGCTCGCAACCACTATCATGTTAAAGACGAACTGCCAAATATTTAATGATGTGTTACGGTTCGATGGCATGTAAGCTAGGTTTTCCTCTATCCCAACCCTATCCTATCGTCTAGGTTGGCAACGCATTTACAACACCTCTGGTGTTATAGATGTCTATGGGCGAAGGTAGCCACTTACCAACAGGTGGTCATTCTGCTCATATGCCATCCGTTATCAATAAAAAAATAAATAAAACAGATTAGGCTAGAAATACTGTTCTTCGCTTTTCGCCCGAATTCAAAACAGCATGTTGTCTAATGGACTCAACGGGTTTAATTAAGCCTTATTTTTCTCTATTAACTGTCACTTTTTGAAGTCTCACAAATGTTATCAATTGTATAACGTTATGGATGTTAAAAAAGAGAAAGTAGTTGACTGCAGTATTTAGGTATTAATTCACTCTAAAAACCTAGTGTTGAAATCGTCCGCCCTCCACGTATTAGCCGTTTCATCCGTATCAGACGTGAATACTGAATACGTTAAGTCGGCTTGTCTATAATATTATATACATTAGGATATAAATAACTAAGTCAAAAAAAATCATGTAAATCAAACATTTTCACGAAAAGACTGAGATTAAAATAGCACTAAAACAAAATTTACACCTAAAACTCAACTTTAACAATGCCTGCTCTAAAAATATGCGTTTACAATATATAAACTTATTCACGCTTGTATATCCTTACTAACAAAAGCAACACGTTTGTTGTTTGTTCACGTGTTACGCTTTCACGCCTAAGCCACTGAACCGATTTTGATGAAATTCGGTATGAAGTTAGAACTGAAGTTGGGAAAGGACACAGGATACTTTTTATCGCGAAAAAATTTTGACAAATAGTCTAGACCTTGGGAAAGACTATAGGCTACTCTTTACCATGTCACGCAATATAGGTGAATTCCACGCGGGCGAAGCCGCGGGCGGAAAGCTAGTTTAATATAACGTAATGGCGTAATTCACACCTTTCCTTGTTTACCTGAATATTAATTTATATGCGAAATTACGTTCACCCCTTTTCAAGTTGACAATACTGTCTGTGGCAGATACAGAAAATTATTTATTTATTAGCTTCGTTCGGAATAGCTTTACATCTGTTTTTGACACTCACTCATTATATAAAAATGAAAAACATATTGAGCACATGTAAGTGTTACTCTGACAACGTGTCGACAGGATATGTTTAATCGATTATTAGTAGACTGATTGTAAACGCGTTTGGTTGTGGGTTCGATTCTCAGTTAGCTGTTTAGAATAGAAGAAATTACATGTTAATTAATGAAATTCAACACTTCACTTTACCTTCCTGAATAAGATTATTGTAAATAATTTAAATATTATAATACCACTCTGGGGACTGAGACTCGAACTCACAACCAATTACGTCTATAGTCGCTGTCCCACTGCGCCAGATGGCTTCATTAACCTTATCCTAAGTCAAAAATACTGATCGACACAGTTTTATAAAGATTCCTTGTAACCTGAAGTATCAAGCTAATAAACTAATTGGACCCATACAGAATGAGGACGCAATGTTAGAAGAATATCAACGAGAGGCTATTTTTGGCCTTCAAGCAATTTCCTTTGGTACGAACGTGACTTTCAATTCAGTTTTCAGAAAACTGAAAAGGTGTAACTTGACTTTAGTTTGTCATAGTCGAAGCGTGTCTGACTGTATACAATGGTCATTAATATAAATTTGTTCGAAAAATTAAGGTACCTACAATTAACATATGATGATGTTAAGTAATATTAAGTATAATATTATAAGTAATAATAATATTTATAAATCATATTAAGTAGGCAACAAAAATACTTGGACTCTCTTTGAAAAAAAAAACCTTTTTTTCCTAAGCTTCCTTAAATAATATGAAAATATTGTGAAAGTTGACAAAAGTCACGGACCACGTGTCCGTAGTAATCAGAAAAAATATAAAAAAAAACATAAGGGGAAAGAGTTAAAAAAAAGACTTTGTTTAGTTAGATAAAGTATAAAGCAAACATTGATTTTAGTGATAGAGAGCTGGAGCTGGAAATGGAGAGCGTAGTGATATTCAGATTCAGTAATAGATTTGTAACAAGCTTTTTTTATAATAGCTGTACCTGTATGCAATATTATTTTTAAGCCCTATGGCTTATTAAGTCATATGATTCTTGAAATCAAAAGCGTATTTTTCTTTTTAACTGACTTCAAAAAAAGGAGGAGGTTGTCAATTCTATTATTATTATTATTTTGTATTGCCGCATTAATTTTTACTGGATGAACCAATTTTTTATGATTCTTTTTATAGTACAGATGGTGCTTCTAACGTGGTCTCATTCAAATATAAGTAATACCTGATGAGAAGATTTTTAATTATTCGTTATAATTTTACTATTTAAAATCATGACTATTACATATAAATACGTGAAGCAAAAACTTTGTGTCCCTTTTTACGAATATTACGAGGACGGAGGAGCATGAAACTCGGCACACTTTTTGTTTATTTAGCGAAGGAGTGTAGAATGTCAACATTTTTTTAAAACAATTCATAAAAAGTATGTTAAATTAACAAAAGAAATGTTACACACACTACCATGATTTGACATCCATGTTTATATAAAGTGACATTGCTAAACACAACGCGTTGTTAACGCGTCAATGGGGACACTAGTTCGTAATAATTTTAATATTTAAAATCATGACTATAAGTACAATATTACTGCGATACTTTAGTATAACTATGTCAAGCAGTCTTAAACTAACATATAATAATTAAATGTGCTCATTTCCTTTCCTTGTATCATAATTAGATTTGATTTAGTTATACGTCTGAAGGTAAATCAGAATATCAATACAACACGTGCTCTTCGAAGCACGGGGATAACGTCAAGGTTGAGTTATAGTTAGGTACCAAAACATGGAAATATTGGAACTTGAAAATTGTATTGAAATATTTTTTTAAAGTGCTACATACTTAGGATTAGAAAGAATAAGAAGAAAAAGAAATTTACACATTTTCTAAAATTATTAGAATAATTTTAGAAAATGTATAAAAAATTTTTTTTTTTTTTTAACTTCACGCTGTATCCCGCATATGCTTGGGGGTAGGGAAACCTGAACCTAGTGTTAAGACACTCCGTTCTCTTACAGCAATATACCGACACGACAGGTTGATACTGTTCAATTCCACTCCAGGGAAATGTTCGTATTTTATTTCCTGGGCTTGAGCGTGAAAACTGAGGCTAAGCGCGGCGATGAGTTTCGCCACTCAATACGCAATGCCTCAATTTGGCGGAGAAGTGGGGAACGGAATTGTTGTATAAAAAAGTTAAGATACAAAGTTTGAATTACACTTTAAAATATTAAAATCTATATATTAATACGTGAACCCAAAAACTTTTTGGACCACTTTTTACGAAAATTATGTGGACAGAGGAGAATGGGCACTTAGTTTATTTAGCGAGAAGGATGTAGAGCTGATAATATCTTTTTTAAAAATAATGCACTTAAAAATATATTAAATTAATAAATTAAACGTTACACACACTACCCACCTCATTTGACACGCATGTTTATATAAAGCAATGCGTTGTGTAACGCGTCATAGGGTACTCTAGTAAGTAATAAATATAACTTTCTCTCTTGTCAAACCCTTATTCTTGGAAATAATCTTCGGGTAGCAGATATTTGTAAGGGTGCTTCCTACGAAGATGTTAACAGCACTGAAATAAACGCTGCAAGTGTATAAGAATTCGACGTAACTGGATAAAAATGTATTGTTTAATTGGTTAAACCGCTTGAATGGTTTCCAAGAGGTGTGGGTTAAAAAATCTCCCTACTAAATTCTATTGAAATTTGTACCTGAGAACTGTTTTTATCAGAAGCACTTAAAATCAAGGCATTTATATTACAGTAGATGGTGAAAACTCAAGCGGTATTACCATTTTTAGCAAAACTAGCTATTCAAGTACTGTCCTGGCGCAGATAAAAGCGTGTGACTTTAGAAAGCGCGACTGGTTGCGGGTTCCATTCCCACTTTCTAGGAAAATAAAATTGTGAGTAGGTAGTATTCATTTCTTCGCTCTAACAAGGCAAAACGCGGCGTTGGAGTTCCGCCACTCAGCTCGCAATGCCTCAATTCGGTGGAAAGTGGCGAGACGGAAATGTCAAAGAACGGAGTGTCTTTAACACAAGGTTCTCTGATTCCCTCTGCCTCCCATGGGGATACAGGTGTGAAGCTAAAATAAAATAAATAAAATAGCTACTCACTTTTTACAGTAATGTGTAAGAATGAGAGATTGAAATGTATTATTAAGCTGAATATATATAATAGAAAAAATGTAATAAAATGTTTTAATATAAATGCTTATAATTTAACCTAATATCCAGAAAGTCGACCTTTGGGTACTGTTACTGTTTATTTTATTATTTATTTTGAAAGCTTTTTGAATAAAAATAACCTCCTGCTGATGAGTTCTCCAGAATGCGTAATTTCACCATCACAGTACATTTCTGATGTTATACCAACATTTTTTTTTGTTCGATCTTCGATTTTTCTTTGATCTAATTATGTAATTAAATTCTTGCCTTGTTACCACGCTCAATACACATAACTTTGTTTGGATTTTGTTTTTAATCTTTTATTTCTGTAATATTTCAATGTTTCATTCATTCTTTAGATTTTTTAAGATAATATAGAAAACTTCGTACAAATTTTTAAAACGGAATAATTCTAATTAACAGTATATTTAAAATCACATGCTTTCTTCTACTCTATTTGCTATTTTATATAGACCTAAAATCTGGCAACGTAATTTTGACTTTTAGCCGGGCCTCGTATGATGTGTGGATATATCTATATATTAATACGTGAAGCAAAAACTTTGTACCCCTTTTTACGAAAATTACGCGAACGGACTTTGTACACTTATAGTTTATATTGCACAAGAGTGCAGAATTGTAATATTTTTTTTATTATAATGCATAAAAAATGTATTTATTTAATAAAATAAATGCTACACACACTGCGATGGTTTGACATTCATGTTTATATAAAGTGATATACATTGCTAAAGACAACGCGTTGTTAACGCGTCAACGGGGACATTAGTTAGATTAAAAAAAAGATAGAAAAAGCTTCAAGCTTTATCCGGCATAGCAGAGCGAATCTAGTGTAAAGACACTATTCGAGATGTTACGTGTAAAGTGGTGGAACTTAACGCCGCGCTTTGTTTTACTAGAGCAGAGATATGAAAATAATTGAAACATAATCATTACCCCGAACGGGAATCGAACCCACGTCTAATCGCATTTAGAGTCAGACGCTGTGTCAGTACGCCACGATGACTTCAAGGAGATAATATCTAGATAGAAAATATTTATTTTTCATTGTATTTATGAATTCAGTGAAAGTAATTACTAAAATAGCTGTCTGAAATAATATTGTACAATATATTTTTACAATATTTATTAGATTTGAATTTATTGGCACAGACACTGAACTAATCATTGTTTACATAATAACAAATTAGTTTTAACAGAGGAAAAAAAAATAATACACTATATACACTAGGTTCTCTGGTTCCCTCTGCCTACCCCGCTTTATGCGGGTTACAGCATGAAGTTAAATATATATATATATATATATATATATATGGACAAAGCAGTTGCCTTTTAGTAACTGTATTTAATGTATATATTAATACGTGAAGGAAAATCTTTGGAACCCTTTTTACGAAAATTATATGGACGTAGGAGACTAAAACTTGGAATAAAGAATATGTTTTAAAATATTTTGCTGTTGCCATAGTCGTTCTTGACATCAGGTTCATACTCTACATATATGAAAATATTGTATTTTAATGTCTAAGCATATGACTTATAATTTAGTCATCGGATTCGGACGTGGGTTAAAATACTATTGCAAGATTTTCATAGCTTGATAAGAAAAAGTGGGGAACGGAATTGTTGAAAGGGAATGGAGTGTCTTAATATTAGGTTCTCTGGTTCCCTCTGCCTACCCCGCTACATGCGGGATACAGCGTGAAGTAAAAAATAAAAAAAATAAGAAATTTGATAGATAGATAAGTGAAGCTAAAAAAGAGTTGCAAAAAGACAACGTCTATCTCCTTTTATCCGATTTAAAAAACTGGTATTTTAAATGTATGTAATTTTTTTGTGTGAACCAATTTTGATTACTTTTTTAGATGATGACGAGTAGCCCTTAAGTTAATCGTAATTATTTTTCTTTAAAGTTATTTGAAGTCGTTTTTAAGTTAGATAATATGTTAGATAATATATGCATAGATATTTTCAAAGTACAAAATAAAGACAACTTGTAAATTAGAAAAAAATGATATATTTTATTACAAACATATTGAAGTATATAGTTTATGACAATGTTCTAATAATTTTACGTTACCGCAACAAAGTAATGTTACATATTTTTTTTTGATTCGAAAATCTCAAAAACTCAAAAAGAAACTAAATCTCCAGAATTTGAAATAATAATATCCAAAATATAAAATTTTGTATTAATTTAAAATGACATATACACTAGGTGTACGTATATACATACGTACCAAATAATCCAATATGAACGAAATTTAAATCCTTCGAACTTCACGTCAACTACTTTGCGCACATAAATTCCCGATACGCGAGAACATCTGTTCTCCTCGGCATCCGGAGCGGCACTGACTGCTAAGGGTTGAAACCCTTATTTATATACCCTTCATGCTGAAAATATAACATATATACTAAGTTAAATTGTATATAAGGCTTATTTTTATATTACTTTGTATATTTTTTTGAAATAATGGTTTAGAAATATTTAAAATTTTAACAATATAGAAAACTAATTTCAAATAAAATGCACTTTTTTTATTTCTTTTTATGGATAACGGATGGCAAACGAGCAGAAAGAACACCTGATGGTAAGTGGTTACCTCCGCCCATGGACACCAGAGGTGTTGTAAATGCGTTGCCGACCCAGAAGTTACAGATAGAAGGGGAGAATAATGTAGTAGTCCACTATCGGAACCACGACTTTCTGGGGAAAAGGTGGGTAAGGGAAAACCTGGCTTATATGTCATCGAACCGGAAGGTAACCTTTTTCCATCAGGTGGTTCTTCTGCTCCCTTGCCATCCCTTATCCATAAAAAAAAAATAAAAGTTAAATTACGTCAATCACCAATTCAAAGGTGAAAAAGTTTTCTCCACTCAAAACAAAGATTATTTTTTCTATTCCCTACTGATAAAGAAATCTACATAGTTGCATTAAGGAAGTATATCAATAAAAATGATAAGTAATTCTGATGCCGGAAGTTATGATTGAATTAGTTTCTATTGGAGAACTTATAGAAAAAATAAATTATTGTCTACTGCACCGTACACATTTTTGCGAAGAAAACACGTCATACAAAAATATCGTCTTATCAAACACGTATCTCTAAAAAGTATCTAAACTTTACTTTATTGTTTCATTTAAAATTGATACCAAGTTCATAGAGTATAAGAATAAAAATACATCACAATAAATAATTAAATAAATAATTAAATAATAATAAACGCCTGTCATTGGCGCAGAGAGGACAAGAAGCGTGCGACTGTAAGCGCGACAGGTCGTGGGTCGATTCCCACTCTCGGAAAAGAAAAATATTTTCATTTTCTGGGTTTGCAACAAGGCAAAGCGCGGCGTTGAGTTCCGTTACTCAGCACCCAATGCCTCAATCTGGCGGAAAGTGGGCAGCAGGTTGTTGAAAGGGAACGGAGTGTCTTAACTTGCTGCTATATGCGGGATACGAGCGTGAAGTTAAAAAAAAAGTTTAAATAAATAAATAATAATATTTAAATAAATGTAATAAAATATTGATTAGTAAAAACAAGCTTTATAAAAAAAAAAACAAAACCAATCACCATTTAATTACGAATTAGAAATTAAAGAAAGAACAGCCATTACTCTGGTCATCTCAGAAAGGATATCGTTATCACGGTATGAGACTATTGACTGTCGTTGTATCGCTAAAATTGGTTCATCTAATAATAATCATCAGTAGAAAGTTATGTTGTGCTGCACATAAAAATATAGTCAAATTGAAAACCTCTTCCTTTTTTTGAAATCGGTTATTTTATTTTTTTTGTACAAAATTGTCTTTGTTAAAATTATAGCTCGGAGAGTATTTTCCACAAAATAGACTGACAGTAGAGTACAGAGAAATGTATCACTAGGGAAGCAAGAACAAAAAAAATATGAAACGAAATAATAAAAACATAATTAAAAAAGGAAAATCTGCAAAAGTTATACGTCACCACGTTTCTTTTTAAATAAGTTAAAAAATAAATTCTAAAGAAACTCAAGGAAAGGCTTTTTACAAGAAATTGACTTATTTCAACTTTTGTATGTATTCTTTCGTAAAAGTTATGTTAAAATGTTTAAAAATGAAAACAAGCCTTTCATAGGTTAAGTTAATTATAACCGTACCGAAGGGTTTTTAGTAGGCTTTGTTGTAGATATATATAAATTTATGATTTACAAATACGTTACGGATTTGTACTAAATTATATATTTTTTAGCTTCACGCTGTATTCCGTACACAGGGTAGACGAGGGAATCTGAGAACCTGGTGTTAAGACAGTACGTTTTTTTTAACATTTCCGTTCCCCACTTAGGCATGTCGTGGCGCAGAAGCATGAGCGTGCGATCGTAAATGGTTGTCGGTTCGATTCACACTCTAGAAAATGAAAATATTAAATAATATTTAGTATTTTCACTTCCTCGTTCTGGTAACAAAGCAAAGCGCGGCGTTGAGTTCCGTCACTCGGCACGCAATGTGCCAATTTGGTGGAAAGTGGGGATCGAAAATGTATTTAATTAATAATATTATCTATAAACTGAGTATAACGATGTCTTAACAATGGATTCTCTCTGCCTCCCCTACGCGCCAGGAAATGTAAAAGTTTAGTATTTCCATTTCCTGGGTTTGGTAATAAGGCAAACTCCACTCAGTATGCAATGCCTCAATTTGGCAGAAAGTGGGGAACGGAGTGTCTTAACACTAGGTTCTCAGGTTCCTTCTGTTTACCCTGTTATATGCGGGATACAGCGTGAAGCTAAAAAAGAAAAAGCTTATAACTTCACGCTTCACGCTTTTTCCGGCTTAGTAGGTTAGTCAAAGAGAATCATCGTTGCGTGAAGACACTCCGTTTCCACTTATATTTATAACTATGTAATTTAATCTTATTACCAAATACATTTATTGTTGTATTTATTTAGTAATTTAAATATAAATTAAATATAAATATATTTAATAAAATAGATACAATTTCTAAAATTATTCGAAAATTTTTCTTAACAATTCAGAGTGAACATTTCAGAGTGTCTCCTTATTGTATCGTGGAGTAACGTTGTTATTATCAGGAATTCTGTGCCGGGCAGTTCTGTTTAATTGAAAATACTCACAATCGCATGGTAACAGATGACATAGGGATAAATTACAAGCTTCTTGCCTATAAGGGGTGACCTTTTGGAGGAATATAACATTATGATGAATATTTAATAATTTATTTAAAAACCTTAATGTAAACTGCAATCGTCTACGTTTTCATACTTTACTTTCCTTCCCATACAAGAATCGTTAAAATATAAAAAAAGCTAAGATCAAGTTATAAAAAAGCGTTAAGAAGGAGTTAGATTACATCACTCAATACTAAATTTAAAAGTTATTGGTGGGTATAAATCTATAATGAAGTGATATAACATATATCTTACATATTACTTCATTGCATAGTATACTTATATTATAAATAATATCTCAATAAAATACAGAAAATATCAAATACTAAAAAACACACAAAAAGCAAAAGTCTTTAAAAATTTCTTTTCACTCTTAATGAGTGTTATTTTCCTGATTTTATAACCAAAGATGAAAAAAAAAACAAAATCTATGCAAACTTTTTTATTGTTAATCCTAAATATCCATTATTTAAATAAATAACGCTACTCATTGGCTACGAAGCTATGTCGAAATTCCTTTTGTATTAAATAAAATATTTATCCATACATAAAAACATACAAAAAATATAATAAAATAAATAAGATATTCTTTGTATTATACCGCTAAGGTTTGTTATAAGATAGAATAAAGAGCTTTCCGTTTAAGAAATGCGAATGACGCGCTCTCAACTCAATGTAATAGATACGAACTATTCAATTTT
Organism: Philaethria dido; assembly: GCA_033558755.1. Lineage (NCBI taxonomy): Eukaryota > Metazoa > Arthropoda > Insecta > Lepidoptera > Nymphalidae > Philaethria > Philaethria dido. Next base: position 286,659 of record JAKGSA010000784.1, read on the forward strand.
AAACTAGTAATGCTGTAGTAATTATATATTGTATGCTATTTTAGTATTCTAACCGACTTTAAAAATGGCGGAGGTTCTCAATTCAACTGGTTTTCTTTTAATGTGTTACTGCACTCTTTACTGGGTGAACCAATTTCGATGATTTGTTTTTTATATGATAGTTAGTGGTTCTGACATAGTCCCATTTAAATTTAAGATCTGACAAGTAGTTTTTAAATTATTCATAATAATTTTACTTTTAATGCCTATCGTGGCGCAGAGGCATAAGCACGCGACAGTAAACGCAACTGGTTGTGGGTTCGATTCCTACTCCAGGAATAGTAAAAGTTTAGTATTTTAATTTCCTAGGTTTGATAACAAGGCAAAGCGTGGCGTCGAATTCCGCCATTCAGCACACAATCAGCATCCTCAATTCAGCGGAATATTATCATGCATTTTAAAATTTTAATTATAATATTATCATAGTACGAGATACATTTTCCCGCACATTTCACGTCTTTTCCCGCACAGCAGTACAGTCATAGAGAACCTAATATCAACACACTCCATTCTTCACGTTCCGTCTGAAATCGAAGTACACGGTATTGAGAGGCGAAACGCCGCGCTTCTTCATAAAAGCAAGTGAAAAATGAAAATAATTTAAATATATTTTTTTTCCCGAGCGGGATCGAACTCACTACCTATCGTGGTTACAGTCAAACGCTGCTACCGCGCTATCGTGGCCTATAACAAAATAGTCATAATGATCTCATATGTACAATAATAGCATCAACTACTTGTTAACGTTCTTGAATGAAGAAAAAGAATTATAAAGTTTCATAACCTTCTATTTCAGAAGAGTCTTGCTCCCATGTGAATACATAATAACAGTGTCAAGGATGGAACTACTAAGATGCAATATATTCATTAAGTAGCTCGAAGGACTTTTAAAAAGACTTCTTTGCTAGTACGTTTTCAAATATAAAAGAAAAGATGGTATTGTGTGGTAGAAAATGTTAAATTATACGTGATAAATAAAGGGTCAATTCTCATTTGAAAAAAAAGTTTTAAAAACACGCCTGTCGTGGCGCAGAGACTGTAAACGCGAACGAACGACAGGTTGTGGGTTCGATTCCCACTCCAGGAAATGTTAGTCTTTTCATTTCTTGGGTTTGGTTACAAGGCAAAGTGCGGCGTTGAGTTCCGCCACTCAGCACGCAATGCCTCAATTCGGCGGAAAGTGGGGAACAGAATTGTTGTAAGAGAACGGAGTGTCTTAACACTAGGTTCTCAGGTTCCCTCTGCCTACCCTGCTTTTTGCGGGATACAGCGTGACGTTAAAAAAAAGTTAAAAAAAAACAGCTTCGCTTTGTTACCTGCATAGCAGACTAAATGAGAGAACCTAGTGTAGAAACACTATGATCTCCACTTTCCACACAAACAAGAGGTTAAAAAAAAAGTATCTACTTAACGTCAAAATACAGAGCTTAACGCCACGTTTTGTCATACCAGAGTAGACAAATGAAAATCACTGAAATATAATTCCCCGATGGGAATCCAACTGAAATGAAACAGCGGAACTCATCGCCGTCCTTTGACTATTGTGTGAAATGAAAATAAGATAAACATATTCAGTCTCTTGAGTAAGGATCTAATCAATCACAAATATCGCGTGTTACTATGTCCCAATACGCCATAATAGCCTAAAAATTTAATTTTCAAATAAACAAACTTGTTAAACAAATATTCTGATTTACTAGGAGTTTATTGAGTAATTAAGATTTTAACAAAAAAAAGAGTGCAAAAAAAGTGTGTCTCAATTCGGCAGAAAGTGGGGAACGGAATTGTTGAAAGAGAATGGAGTGTCTTAACACTAGGTTCTCTGGTTCCCTCTGCCTACCCTGCTACAGCGTGACGTTAAAAAAAAGAAAGTGTGAATGGAAAACGGAGTGAATTAACACTAGGTTCTCGGGTTACCTCTGCCTACCCTGCTATATGCGGGATACAGCGTGAAGCTAAAAAAAAAGAAAATATGTTAAAAAGCAACATTGCATTGAATAACTCAAAAACTACTCAGATCTTAACTAAATTTAAATAGAATAATATCAGAAACACAAGTTAATAGCTCTCATATAAGAAAAGAATCATCGAAATTCACCCAGTAGAAACTTATGCGGTAACACACATCCTTACTATTATTATAAATGCGAAAGTAACTCTGTCTGTCTGTCTGAACTGAACTTGGGAAAGGATACTTTTTATCGCGAAAAAAGGCGTAAAAAAGGTTGAAATAGGGGATGAAAATTTGTATGATAGTTCGTTATTGTCAAACCGATTTTGATGAAACTTGGTATTTAATTCGAACTGAACTTAGGAAAGGCCATACCACTTTTTATTGCAAAAAAAATGGTAGAAGGGGTTGAAATAGGGGATGAAAGTTTGTATGGAAGTTCCTTATTGTCAAACATAAAATCATATAAGATTATTCGACTCTTTACAACTTTCACACATAAACCACTAAACCAATTTTGACAAATAGTCTAGACCTTGGGAAAGAACATAGGCTACTCAAATACCAATTCCACGTGGGCGAAGCCGCGGGCGGAAATCTAGTATAAAATAAAATCGAATTGATAACCTCCTTCTTTGGATGTCGGTTAAAAAAGGCTTTACTACATAAAGGTTTAGTGAAAGTCACATTCCATACGTAACAGTCACGCGAGAGATTTTCCGAACAAAATGTAAAAATGCTCTTAATGACAAACATCAAACAAATCTCTCAATAATTCGTGACAAACGAGCTAAAGCCATGGCATACACTAATTGGATTATAAGTTCCGGACCGTATTTGGAATTTATCTGTGTGTTGCATCAGTTTTTTACTGTTACGTAAAAAATAAGCTTCAAATTTTTTTATATAAAGACGGCAATGAAAGGTAAAGTTGTGGGTTCTATTCCCACTGGAGAATGCATATTTAAGAAATATATTTCTTCCTTTTTCTTAGATTCACGCTGTATACCACATATAGCAGGACAGGCAGAGGGAATCTCAGAACCTAGTGTTAAGACACTCCGTTCCCCACTTTCCGCCGAATTGAAGCATTGCGTGCTAAGTGGCGGCAGGGCCCAGTAAATTAAAATACTAAACTTTTACATTTCCTGTAGTGGGAATCGAACCCACAAACCGTCGCGTTTACAGTCGCACGCTTTCGCTTCTGCGCCACAACAGGCGTTATTATATTTTCCTGATTCGATATAGTGCGACGATCTTACCAATATTATAAACACGAAAGTTTGTGAGGTTGGATGAAAAACGTAAAACGACGTAAAAGTCTAATGAAACTAACAATAATACGGCTTATACATGACGCTTAGTGACGCATCCTAAAGCATACGAGTAGATTCCTTTTGAAGAAAATTTATATAAAGACATGTCTCTAAAACCATAAGCAACAAGTATAGCTACTACTGCCTTTCTAATATTTCTTTAACATGGTAAAATAAAAAAAATAGCAATTTATTCACTGAAGTGTAAAACAGATAGAATGGAGCTACATTAGATACTCCAGCATTAAAACTATATTATCTTATACCATATTTGATAATAATATTAAAAGTAAAAAGCTTATGTAAACATTTTTCATAAAAAACACACTTGAACACAATAGAAAAACTCTAATTAAAATTAAACATATTTCTAGAAAGCAGAACAATATCTATTCACAATGAATGAATAAACGCCATGTTAAAATCATTTACAAATATTCAATGAGCAACAGAATTCCTTGGAACTAATTAAAAAAGGTTTCAAGGTCAATATCGAAAATATATACTTAAAATAACTAAATATGTTTTGTGTTTTACTTTTAACATTATGCTTAAAATTATGCACAATTAAAAAAATAACTCTGTAAAAAAAAGAAAAATTACATCATTAATGATATCAATGCGGCGTTGGGTTCCGCCACTCAGCACGCAATGCCCCAATTAGGCGGAAAGTGGGAAACGGAGTGTCTTAACACTAGGTTCCCTCTGCCTACCCTGCTATATGCGGGATACAACGTGAAGCTATGTATGTATGTATGTAAAATAACTAAGAAATTACTATTTTGTAATAGAATATAATTTAAATGGAATTAAATGTTGCATCGCTATTCTTTTTTCCTTTGGCACAAGCTTATGAGTTTCTTTTTTTTTAGCTTCACGCGTTATCCCGCATCTAGCAGAGTAGACAAAAGGAACCTGAAAACCTAGTGTTGGGATACTCCGTTCCCCATTTTCCGAGTTGAGGCATTGCGTGCTGAGAGGCGGAATTTAACGCCGCGCTTTGCCTAGTTAACAAACCCAATACGTTACGTTTACGTCGTACACATTATAAAAAAATGTAATGAAATCATGTACATTAAAACTAATTAACCGGATTGTTATGTGTATATTTTGCTATTAGAAAATACTTTTTTATAATTTGAAGTTTTGAACGCTTTGCAGTAGTCCCTGGTCACAAATATTCAATGAGCAACACAATTCCTTGGAACTAATTAAAAAAGGTTTCAAGGTTTCAATATCGTTAATATATATTATAAGGGAATATAGGCAGGTTATTATTGTGGGTGGAACTCCAATATTTTGACAATTTCTTCTTTGTACATTTATTTTACGAGTAGGACGATACGTAATGGGCGTCAGACCTCGCTTTTTCAACTAACCTAACCATACACCATTAAAGATTTTCGATATAATAAGTTATTCTAATTATATGTTGCTTTAAAAATACATAGCGGTTTATAATGATGGTCAAATTGGATACCTATTTTAGGTCTTTAAGTATTACAAACTAGCTGTGTCCTACGACTTCTTTGCATAGACTATAAAACCAAAAATTCCGTTTTCGTACGAATTTCGAGAATTTTTCTTCATTATCTAAGGAAATGTCAAATTAGTGTTATCTATGTCCAGTACGCCTCCACGTTTCTATCAGTCATTGTATAACGCAAACGTTTGCTATTTGAGTACTAGTAATCCTAATATTTCAAATATATTTTTGTCTATATTATATTTAAAAAAATGTGAAAATATGTCAAAATTTGATTATAGTAGGATCGAATCCGCTCTTCTTGGAAGGCGTTCCAAAGTTCTAGTCAATCAAGCTATAGACACTAATAGCAAGTGAATTAAAATCAATGATAAAACCCATTCATACCTTTTTTTAACCAAACCGTGAAAAAACCATTTTTAAAATATAAATATTTTCTTGAATCCATTTATATGTAGCCATCGAAAACGTAAAAACGATTTTTTCTTATTAGAAAGAGGCAAGGGAAAGGTATCCGCTGAGAGTCACTTCACGGACCCGAATAAAAAGTAGGGTATTTCCTTCCCTTAATTAATTAAACGGTAGTGTTAAAGATAAAAAGTAAACAAAACGTTAAAATCGTGTTTATGTTACAAGAATTCAATACATTTGGTGGTTTCTACAGATCGTAGTTGCGACTTGGAACAGTACGAATTCACAGTGCGAAAGTTTGTGAGAATAGGTAGACGTTAGTTAGTTTTTTACGCAATAACTACAAAATGGTATTTTATTAATTTATTATCTTTTTTTATTTTTTTAATCTCTCTTTGTTAAAACGAATCTAGTCTACATTATCGTAATTTTATTATTTTTATTCCGTCAAGTTTGATTGACAATGCATTGTGCTGGATTTTGGTACATATATATTTTTAAACTAGTGGAAAGCAAGGAAAACAGTCGTTTATCGATTTTATCTCGTCTATTACTATTTTGTTATAAGAAATAAATTAAATACAATTGTGCGTTTCATCGGTTTTCTTTTCTCCTAATTTACATGCTTGCAATAGCAAGGCGTAATTTCATTTGTTTCGGGAACACACTATAAAAATAAAACTAGTAAAATCATGTACATTGAAACTTACAAACAAAATTGGTCGTGTATATTTTGCTATTCGAAAATACTTTAAAAATTTCGAAGTATCGAACACTTTACAGTGGTTCACTGTCACAGGTTCATTACCAAAATCTACTAATACAATCCAGCTAAATAATTTGAATAGAAACTATGAACATTCCAAACCCACAACTGCCTCGACCAAATAAACTCATAACCACTGCGCCACATTGACATACTCATATAATTAAAAATTAAAATAAAATTTGACAACTACAAACTTCTTCAAAAACAAACTAAATGACAGTACTTGACACATTGAGTGTCAAATTAAATTTTAATATATTTAGTTACTTTAAAAAGCACTAATAAAACTCTAAATCTAGTCATTGACTTTAATATAACTGGCATTATTTAAGTAAATGTTTGATAAAATAACAAAGTTTAATTGAAAATTTTGTATTCACAAAATTATGACGGCTCTAGACGATTTACCAGATGTCGGTTCATTTTTTGGAGTGGATCTGAGAACGGGATCGATGATAATCGCTGCCTTAGGTGTAGTAAGTAATCACAGTTTCCATTTTTTTGTGTTTCTAAAATATACTTATTTTGGAAAGGCAATTGCTCTGTCCATATAATTTATTAACATAGATTTATATAAACTACAGTTCCAGTTGACGCGTTAACAACGCGTTGTCTATCAATGTTTATGTCACGTTATATAAACATGGATGTCAAACCATGGTAGTGTGTGTAACATTTATTTTATTTATTTATTTATTTATTTATTTATTTTATTCTTTATTACACCAACAACAATTATAACAAAAACAAAAAGGAAAACAAAAGAAGTAAGTAAAATTTTGGTGTAAAGGCGGCCTTATCACCACAGGTGATCTCTTCCAGGCAACCCCTACCATGGAAAAGAAAATAATGTGCAGAGATATAGATAGGTTGGCGTACAAATGATATTAATATTTTTTTAATATAATAAACTTACTTAAAAATTTACAATCTATAAATTACATGCAAGCTAAAGCATAAAAATACATAGTAACGTATATATAATTGTATAAAACAATATAAAATAATAATAAACTTACATACACAATGTTTACATAAAATACATAAAAATTTATAAAGAAAGAAAATTTAATTATTTAATTAATTTAATATATTTTTATGTATTATTTTATAAAGATATCATTGTGGGCTCCTTCGCTATATAAGCTATAACTGTTTTATTCCAAGTTTTAGTCTCCTACGTCCATATAATTTTTGTAAAAAGGGATTTTTAAAAACTGTATTTTTAAATACAGTTGCTATATTAATAATTTACTATGCGTATAATTTTACTCTCCTAAACTTTAGCAAAACATTACAATTTTCCAATTTTTGCGTTCGTACAATGTATTTATTTTGGAAAGGCAACTGCTTTGTCCATATACTTTATATAGTTAGATTATTTGTATTAATTAAACAAGGTTAATATATATATATTTAACTTCATGTTGTATCCCGCATATAGACCGATAAGACACTCCGTTCTCTTACAACAATTCCGTTCCCCACTTTCCGCCGAATTGAGGCATAACGTGCTCAACGCCGCGCTTTGCCTTGTTATGATCTTACTTGCCTAAACTTTAGTGAAAGTTCTCTTTAGTACCATTATTTATTACTAACAGTAAGTACGCAACATCTACTCTGCTATATGGGAAAAAAATTTGAAGCTGACGAAAAATGTTAATAACATCCGAATATTTTTATCAAATATTGCAGAAGAGCAAAATTAGAAAAATAAACAAATCGATTGTCACAATTAATTTATAATTTATAGTTTTGTTTAATATTACTTAGTACAGAATATTATACAGAATATTTTTATTACCATAAAAGTGTGGCAAAACAAGTGTTATCATTTGTTGTTAGAAAAGGATTTTTATTTATTTCATGACCTACATTACATTAGACCACAATTTACGCCTAAGACCTTAGAGCGACAGAAGCTGGACACACAAATCTCTAGAGCCATTTCAGGTGAATGTAAGATAAGGCAAAAAATATAAAACACATATCTAACTAGCTTAGAGGCCTGTGTGACTGTAAACGTGACAGGTCGTAGGTTCGATTCCCACTCCAAAAATATTAAATAAAATTTATTTATCTCCTCGCTCTGGTAATAAGGCAAAGCGCGGCGTTGAGTTTCGCCACGCAGCACGCAATGCCTCAATTTGGCGGACAATAAGGAGAACGGAGTGCCTTAACATTAGGTTCTCTTGTTCCCTCTGCCTACCCTGCTGTGTGCGGGATACAGAGAACTAGAAAAAAATGTAACAAACTGTAAGGCATTTCTAGCAGGGTAGTCAAAGAGAGCTTAGTGTCCAGACACTCCGCTGCTTTCCGCCTGAATTCGAGACTTAACATATAACACTTATGTGCTACATATTAATTGGCGCACTCAATGCTACGATTTATTTTACCAGAACGAAGAATTAAAAATTATATAATATAATTATCACCCTCAGAGGAATTGAATTCACAACTATGACGAATGTATCGATTGTATTCACGTATTCGGTCTATTGTATATACTAATGTCCCCGTTGACGCGTTAACAACGCGTTGTCTTTAGGAATTTATATGTCACTTTATAAAAACATAGAAGTCAAACCATAGTAGTGTGTGTAACATTTATGTTGTTAATTTAATATACTTTTTATACATTATTCTATGTTACCATCCAGCACTCCTCTATATATAAACTATAAGTGTGCCAATTTTCATGCTCCTCCGTCCACGTAAGAAGGGGTACAAAGTTTTCGAGCCACGTACTTATATAAAGATTTTTTCATATAAAATTTACTCTAAATGACCTTTTATTGGATATCAAAACTACTTTTAACAGTAAAGTCAAAATAACATACATATTAGAATATAATTTAATGGGGTTGAAACCCAACCCTAAATTGGTTTAAAACGTAAATTACAAGAAGCGCCATGTCTGACCTTTATCAAACAATGTAAAGACAAGATACTAGAAACGAATTTCTAAGGAACATGTTTAAAGTGAAATTATGTTTAAGTGAAATATTATTTCAATTAAATGTTCATTTCACATAACAATATATAATATATACGAGTATATTATGAATGCGAAAGTAACTCTGTCTGTCTGTCTGTTACGCTTTCACGCCTAAGCCACTGAACCGATTTTGATGAAATTCAGTATGAAGGTAGAACTGAACTTGGGAAAGGTCATAGGATATTTTTTATCGCGAAAATTTTTTTATTTTTTATATATTTTTTTTGACAAATAATCTAGACATTGGGAAAGTCTATAGGCTACTCCTTGTACGTCGCGCGATACAGCCAAATTCCACGCGGACGAAGCCGCGGGCGGAAAGCTAGTATATGATATATAAATATAATTAATAATATTTTTAAAGTGTCAGTAAAAACTATTTCACATAGTTTCACGCTGTATACCGCATATAGCAGGGTAGGCAGAGGGAACCTCGTGTTAAGACACTCCGTTTCCCACTTTCTGTCGAATTGAGGCATTGCCTGCTGAGTGACGGAACTCAGCGCCACTCTTTGCCTTGTTACCAAGCCCAGTAAAAGAAAAAAACGTTTACAATCGCACGCTTGTGCCTTTGCGCCACGACAGGCGTTAAAACGGCGTTTTTTTTTAAATGTTTTTCTATTCCTAAGTATGTTATCACATTCTTTTCATATTTCAGGTGCACCCGATGGCGTACGGCTGTTCTTTCTTCACACCGCTTAGCTACCTCCTTGTGACTATTTGGATATTAGTTGCTTTGTTTTTCGCAGCCAGTGTTGTATTATTTTGTGGCTTAGCTAAGGTTATCTTATAATAAAAATGCTTATAATTATAATCCTAGTTTAAAAGTAGAATGTACACTTCACTATTGATTCATACAAACAATTCATATAAAAAATACAAACGTGTAATTCATAAAGCTAAGCTGACTTTCATATTAAAAAAATGTGTTTTACATATATATTACGTTTGCGTTACTCAAGACTGACAGAAATCGTACAGGCGAAATTATTCGCCATAGGATGCGGAAATTTGGCATGTAGGCTTCTTGTGAAGTGTAGAGAAGCACTAAAGAAGGAATTCTCGAAATTCCAACGAAGAGGAATGGAAAATTTACTTTTACAAATGAATTTGCAGGATACAGTTTGAGTATCATAATTATTTACATTGCAATTTTTATTATATTATATTCTAGGATGATCCACTTCTATGCGCTATTTGGATATGGTATACGGTAATATTTGTGGTGATCATGCTGATGATGATGATACTCTTAGCGATAGTGTTCACGTCCCGCAAACAAAGAAACCGCGTCATTATTGTAATACTTGGCATGCTCTGGTATATTTGTAAGTAAAATTTTGAACTTATATAAAAAAAACAGCCGCTTCACGCGTTTTAACGCTGTTTTTACGTTTTCCTCAGCGGAGTAGGCTGAGGCTTGCTACTTATTGCCAAGATACTCCCACAAGACTTCTTTTCTGCCTGAATTCGAGATATTATATGTTGAGAGGCAGATGTCTAACAGAGAAATGTAAATAATTTAAATATATTACCCTAAACGGAGTTCAAACCTATAACTGTCAATGAAATAGCCTCAAAGGAGAGAGAGCATGAATTAATATTTGTTTGACTGATTAATTCTAACATATAATGATTATGGTAATCATAATATTTCATACAGTATCAAAAGTTTCAAGAATTTTTTATAGATTACCTAGGTATTGTGTAGAATAACTGAATTGTTTACAACATCAGTAACAGAAATATAGTCACAAAAAATCATGAGAACCCATCAGAGAGCCTGCCTTAAGAGGTTAACGACTCGTCTCGAATAACGACGACGAGAGGTGGACGACGTGAAAGAGAAAGATCTATGTAGGGACCGCAGCTCTCGCGCTCCTTTCTCTCTGACCTTCTTCTTCTCCTTTCTTACCTCCCTAGTGATAAAGCGTGAAGCTTTACATACGTATATACATATATTGACATTTATCATTTTCATTTGAATATGCATTGTATATTCTTCGTTTTCAATTTTTTTTACTGTTTCAGTGACCATTTACTTCATATTAGTAGTGAACAGTTACAGAAAACAATTATTAGTTTCAAGCTTGCACAGCCTGGTTGATAGTTATATGGATAAAAATATACAAGAATAAAGATTTTTTTGTGTTTCATTTTTTTAACCTTTAAGTATTGATGATTTTTGATTCATTCATTTTTGATGTTTTAAAACTAATTTTAAAATATCGAAAATGTTTGAGTAACATAAGTTAGCATTTAGTTTTTCATTTCCTTATTAAAGGTATCGAATCTAATAACAATAGTATAATCATTCATAATAACTACTGCACTGCAATAGAGTAGCAATTAAAGATGATATTTATTCCAGTACAGCTGCACTAATTCAAATACATCATTTCTTAATACATATATATACCTTTAAATATATAAATTAACACAATCTTATAATAGTGGAAAATGGAAATGTTAAAAGAGAACGGAGTATCTTAACACTACGTTCTCAGGTTGTCTCTACGGGATACAGCGTGAAGCTAAAAAAAAACAAATTTATTTTTACTTGGCGCGTACAAAATGTGATCTTATATAGTAATTGAGGTAAAATAAAATAAAATGGAGCTTTATGAAAAAAAAACAATATATGTAATGAAAAATATTTAAATTACAAATTAGTTTTGTAGAAACATAACAGTAACATAAAAACAAGTATAAAAAGTTAGTCTAAACGTTTTTTTATAATATTAGAAAGCAGAAGAAAGTACTGTCTTGAAAAGTTAATTTTGTCTGGCAACACTCGAGTTTAAGATCATAAGGGAAAGTAGTTGGCCGTAACTAAACTGATTATGTTCATTTATTTTTCCAGTTCAGTTTAAAAATAAATAACTGGTAATATTAATGATATTTTTTATGTTATTTTATAGTTTGATGAGACAAAGATTTTAACAAGAAAGAAAATCAACTTTAAATTAAATGCACTAAATAGTAACATTATAACGAATAACTCAAAAAGTACTTGTCAGATCTTAACTAAATTTAAGTGGGACCACAGCAGAAGCACTAGCTATCATACAAAATAAGAATCATCAAAATTGGTTCATCCAGTAAAGAGTTATGCGGTAATTAATATATGAGCCGTTGATTTTGAAAGTGAGACAACTCCATTATATGTTATTGCTTTTTTTATTAAAAGCTTAAAATTATGTTAATTTGTAATAAGATTCAGCTTTAATTATTTTTTTTTTACAAAATGGAATTCTCACTTTCATAATCAACGGCTCATATTTATATAAATACAATCGCATCGAAATTCCTCCTTTTTTTGAAATTGGTTTGTAATTGATAACGGAGTAATATATTGCTAGGTGTCGTTCTAGATACTTTGCAAAAGTCACCTGTCATCATGGGAAGATGTAAAATGAATGAAATAGAGTATTAATTTGAATTTTGTATTACTTAAGTATTTGCAGTTATTATATTACGGTCTCTTCCTTCCCCTTTTAATTTTAACCAAAGTCCATACATTATTAAAATAAAGTATATGAGAATACCTGAAATATAATTAAAATAAATTTCAATTTAACAATTTATTTTTCCAAGCTCATAGATATATGACATATTCTATATAGGAAGAAGATAATGCGTGGCGCACATCTAATCTCTAGGTAGTAGAAATTTGCAAAAATCTCTCTACAGAGATGCTAAGTAAATGTAACAAGCGTCGACACAGCCGGATATAGAACGCATGGCTTAGTGCTCAGAGTGCTTGGAAGGTTTCCAAGAGGCACGGGTTCGAGTCCCGCCGTGTCCAAATTTTTATACGTTTCCTAAATATGTTTTTTGTTTCCTAAGTTTGTGATTAACACTTTAAAACTCCAAAAACATTACATCGTTTGATGCGGACATGAGGACAAATTTTAAAGCAAAACGAACGTCTAGGTTCGGTTCAAATTAGTATTTCAAGATTTTTTTACGTAGATTGTAAAATAGAATAGAAACATGTAAGGCAAGTTACAATTTTACTGTTAAAAGGTTAATTTATCATCGAAATATTGGTTTAATCAACATTTAATCAACTTTTTGACTATTACAAAACAAGCCTAACTTAGTTAGATATCATAAAAAAAATGTTTTTTTTTCATAAAACTAAAATAATATGAATACTCACTTATAGAAATTAGCCCCAACGTGAAAGACATCAACCATAATATAATATTAACATCGGAACTATGTATAGTAATTAGAATTATTAACAGAAAGAGAGTTTGTGCAAGCCACGTCGTTGTTACCACCACCCATGATAGAAGGACAGATGATTTTTTCTGTAAATAATATAGTTTTGAACTCAGTTAATCTTCAATTTTTAAATTCAATTTATTGAACTTAAAGTTTTTTGAACTTTTACAATGACGACTGAGTTTGGTAACAAGGCAAAGCGCGGCGTTGAATTCCGTCACTCAGCACGCAATGTCTCCATTCGGTGGAAAGTGGGGAACGGAATTGTGATCGGAGTGTGTTAACACTAGGTTCTCAGGTTCCCTCTGCCTACCCCGTTATATGCGGGATACAGCGTGAAGATAAAAAAAAAATAATAAATAGTATTTTGTAGCAACTGGTCCTACTTAAATTTACATGTTTCCTGCATGCAACATTTCCTGATGTTGTAATTTTCTCATTATTCAAAGGAGTCATTATTATTATTTTGGCATTATTGAATTTCAAAGGAATACATTATTTAAAGTTGAATCCTTTAAATAATAAATCTCATTGAATATTTACTCCTGTTTTAAATCAAATACAAGTATATGTCACATTGTTACTGTTAATATTTTTCATATAGTGAAAGAGAGTTTTATTAAAAGATAACTTTATAGATATTTACGGACTAAGTTTAAAAAATAATAAATAACACACCTTTTTTATACCCCAAATAGCCCATCCATGCATGACGAGCATTATAACACAATATATAACGCCAGTTATACTAAACGCATAAGCATTCCTCCATACATATCCACTGCATTCGGTGCAATCCTTCATTAATATTACTTGCGCTATCAGAGCTAGTGTACATATTACTGTGACACACTGAAATTATGAAAAGAGGACGCTGAAATTATGATTTTGCAAGGATAATTTTCATGCTATAAAAACATCATCTTTATATATATATATATATATGTAAGGAAATACCATTGAATTCCTTTCTTTAGTAGTTCGAATTTGGGCGTGCTTTACTATTGTTGATGTTGATTAGATAGATGGCGTGAGTGGTTAGGAAAATAAGATTTAATTGTAAAGACAAAATGGCGTCAGATGTACAGTGATAAAAATAAAAGTGAATTGAAGATTATGTTAAGTAATGAAAAGAGATCGACAAAGTAACTTTAAATGTCGTTTCTTTGTTTTACAGAGCAACACATAGTTTAATTTGTCGAGAGTTCTCACAGAATTGACTAAATTGACTTATATATATATATATATCTTTTACAACAATTCCGTTCCCCACTTTCCGCCAAATTGAGGCATTGCGTGTTGAGTGGCGGAACTCAACGCCGCGCTTTGCCTTGTTACCAAACCCAAGAAATGAAAATACTAAATTTTACATTTCCTGGAGTGGGAATCGAACCCACATCCTGTCGCGTTTACAGTCGCACGCTTGTGCCTCTGCGCCACGACAGGCGTTAAAAACATTATATTGCTTAATATAATAATATACATAACAAAATTATAAAGAAGTAACAAAGTATTGCAAGATATTTTTTACATTCATTGATGAATAGAATTAAGAAATATAAGTCAAATTTCATTTCATTACAGAATTTTAATAAAAACATCATTTATGGTAAAAAAAATAGGATAAACAGTTTCTTGTATGGCATAAAAAATTAATGACAAAATTTTGGTACTTGTTATCACTCTGAAATTGCTATAGACTGACCACCGTAGTTGAATATAGTGAGATACGGCTATATTAAATGCAAGGTGCTCTGCTAAAATAAAATGCACGAAAGAAATTTAACCACGCCACTTAACTCTATGACACCAAATTAGACAGAAAGTAGAGAAAGAACAAAGAGTCTTAAGTTCATTATGCTTTCTCTCTCTCCTCTACCCTGCTATTTGCTTATTACATATTATATTATACTTATTCAGGTGGTAGGAGGTTCGTCCTCCGTCTGGCTCGCGACCACTATCATGTCAAAGACGAACCGCCCAATATCTTATGATGTGTCGGAAAACAACCTGGCTTACATGTCATCGAACCGGAGTTCAATGACATATAAGCCAGGTTTTCCCTATTTCCATCCATTCTTTCGCCAGAATGTGGTGGTTCTGATGGCGGACTATCGCGGATACTACATTATTTCCTCTCCCTCCCATCTAAACACTAGTTCGGCGACGCATTTACAACTCCTTTGATGTTGTAGACGTCCATGGGCGAAGGACCACTTATCATCAGGTGGTCCTTCTACTCGTTTGCCATCGTTCATGAATAAAAAAAAATATATATATTTTTTAATGATAAGCCCTCCTTCAAGGTTTCAAGGAGACTAATTCAATACATAATTTGAAATACTCACAATAAATATAATAGTCCCACAAATGGCACCTGTACAAAGCGGATAACGACAAAGAAACTTTTCTGGGGTAATCTTTTTTATTACATTCATAATTATCGTTAAAAATATGACCAATTACTATGAATGATAGATTAGGAGTCAATCTTAGTTTGACGTTGGAAGCCATCTAGATTAATTTAATAATTTAGTTCTTTAGTTTTATAAGTATTTAATATTATCCTCATAATTTCTTTTGGCAGGTCTAAGGTTAAAAGTTTTTAACCGTTTTCAAAAAGGGGGGTTCTCAATTCGCCCGTATTTTTTATGCGTTACCACATTACTTTTTACTGGATGCATTGCTTTTGATGTGGTCCCGTTGAACGTTAGTCTAGATTTAACGAGTTATTTTGGAGTTATTCGTAATAATTTTACTTTTTAAAACATTTTATTAAGTCAGATTTTTATTTTACTAGAAATGATAATTAAAAATTAAATACAGTTTACATGTGCCAACCTCACTCAAGTGTAAATTTATAAAGCCCGTTTCTTAATTTTTTATCTTCCTGAGCATCTTTCCTGAGCGAAGAACAAAATACTAGGAGCCCTCTAAGAATTGTAGTCAATCACTCTTTCGCTGGTCACTGAGCAACTGAATTAGTACAAAACTATCTAGTTACCTTAGAAAGCTGAAATTTGACATCCTTTAGTAAATTCCTACGGGATTAATAGTCAACGGCCAGAGTCGTAAAGAGAACGCATCACGATACGAATTAGTTAGGCTATAAGCTTAGTTCTTCTTATATAAGCATTTATTTTCAGCAGCATGGCACGGTCTGAATATAAACGCGTACAAATATAGTTTTGAATTCGATTCTCGATTGATGTACCAGAGCGAATAAAGTAAAAATAATTTAAAAATAATCATTTTTCCGTGTGCTAGTCGATTCCATAACCACTCGCCCTTACAGTTGGGAACTGTACTACTGCTACTTGATGGCGTCGTGATTTTTTAATATCATTTTGTCGAATGTTGATAAAGCTGCATTTATTTTAGATTCACATTGTATCCCGTTCATGGCCGGGCAGGCAGAGGGAATCAGAAACCTAGTGTTAAGACACTCTGTTCTCTTTTAACATTTCCGTTCCTCATTTTCCGCCAATTTGAGGCATTGCGTGCTGACTAACGGAACTTAACGCCGCGCTTCGCCCTGTATAATAATATTCTAAGGAAAAATTGAAATAGCCAACCACTTTAAGCGGCAAATATACATACATTGAATGAATGCTACATATATTTCAGTATTCTACATCACGTATACATAAAATAAGACAATTTTGAACATTTAGGAATAATGATGTATGTAATTGTGAATGTATCCCTCTAATTAATATTAATCAACGTCTATGCATAACAAATATGGTAATTAAATCTAATCTGACTTTCAAATAATATAGACCGTTACATTTCAATTATTACGGATTTCTGGGAATCTAATTCTATCATAAATTTACTATCTTTATGATATACGAGTATGTTGATTTGTACAATATTTTTTTTAGCTTCACGCTGTATCCCGCACATAGGGTAGGCAGAGGGAACCTGAGAACCTAGTGTTAAGACACTCCGTTCCCCACTTTCCGCCGAATTAAGGCATTGCGTGCTGAGTGGCGGAGTTCAACGCGGCGCTTTGCTTTGTTACCAAAACCCGGGGAAATTCTACATTTCCTGTAGTGGGAATCAACCCTGTCGCGTTTACAGTCGCACACTTGTGCCTCTGCGCCACGACAGGTGTCAACTTAAACTTAAATGTAAGTTAAACATAATTTCGCCAAATCGGTATCGAACCTACAAGCAATCATATTAAGTTCATAAGCCATTCCAATTCGCCACAATGGACTTAAATTATTTAATATACGCTGAAAGTCACGAGTTTATATTATATCATATTATTTATATTCGAGTGAAATGTAAATTATGTTACTTTATTGTTATAACACGAACAACGGTTAATATGAAGCTGAGAGGAAAATTCCAAATGCTTCAATGTTTTTCTTTCATTCATGCTTAATAACAAGTGAAAATACAATGTTATAATATTGCATTAAATTAAATATGATAATTTCATACGTATATACGTACTACTAATTATGAATGGATAAACATTTTATTTAAATTAATAATATTTTTAGAATGTTCCATGTTTAATAATACCAGTCTCCCCGTAAATGCGTTAATAACGCATTGCGTAGTGACGTATATGTCACTTTGTATAAACATGGATGTCAAATCATGGTATTGTGTGTAACATTTGTTTTATTAATTTAATATACTTTTTTGCATTATTTAAAAACAATATTAGCATTCTGCACTCTTCTATATAAATTATAAGTGTGCCAAGTTTCATCCTCCTCCGTCCGCGTAATTTTCGTAAAAAGGGATCCAAAGTTTTTGCACTAAAAAGTAACATTATTACGAATAACTCAAAAACTACTCATCAGATGATAACTTAATCCACATATATAATAACTATCCCTGTGAGGGGTTTGGTATCAGGAGGTTCGTCCTCCGTCTGGCTCGCGACCACTATCATTTCAAAGACGAACCGCCAAATATCTTATGATGTCTTCCGGTTCGATGGCATGTAAGCCAAGTATTTTTCCCCTTTCCTTCCCATCCTTTCCTCAAAATTTGGTGGTTACGATAGCGGATATACTACATTATCCTCCCCTTTTATCTGTAACCTCTAGGTTGGCAACGTATCTACAACATCTGTGGTGGTGTAGATGTTCATGGGCGAAGGTAACCACTTACCATGAGGTGGTACTTCTGAAAAAAAAAAACATAGCTATCGTATAAAATAGGATTGAATTCAATTAAAAAGCAACGCCATCGTGGCTCATTGAGATATAAATGTGAGATTTTTGGAAAGCTCTAATGCACCTATATATATTTAAATGTTATCATTTGACTAAGTGCTGCAAATATTAGAGCGTATCAATTAATCAAGCAAAGATTTTTTTTTTAACTTTACGCTGCATTCGCATATAGCAGGGTAGGCAGAGGAAACCTGAGAACCTAGTGTTAAGACCCTCCGTTCTCTTACAACAATTCCGTTCCCCACTTTCCGCCGAATTGAGGCATTGCGTGTGGAATGGCGGAACTCAACGCCGCGCTTTGCTTTGAAGTGGGAATCGAACCCACAATCTGTCGCGTTTACAGTCACATGCTTGTGCGCCACGACGAGCGAAATATAGATATTTATTTTTTACTTTATCGAACATTTTTTAACATATCCTTTCTTCTTCTTTCCTATTATTTAACTTCTGTTGTAACGAGAATGCAGGGAGACCGAACTAACCAATCCAGATTGTAAATAAAAGTAGGTGGGATTCGAATCAAAAACTATGACATTGAAGTTACTGTAGTCAATATCAAAAAAAATCTAGTCATATTTCTTATTTTTATATATAAATACAAACCACGCCATATTTATAATTCGATTTCTCATTAAAAATAACCGTGTCACATGAAATTCGAGGTTAACAAAACGAAAACATGAAAATTTTCTCTAAACACTTGAAAAATATTTGAATATCATTAACGTTCAAATATCAAACAGAGGAGCTCATTAGTTAGTCTGTAGGCCGTTAGTGGTAAAGTGGTGTAACCATAAGATGTTTATTCAAAAAAAATATAATGAAACAACATTTGACTGTAAACGTGTGCTGTTATGGATTCAATTCCTACTCTAGGCAATACTAATCTTTTTTTAGCTTCACGCTGTATCCCGCATAGAGAACCTAAGACTTAAGACACTCCGTTCTCTTGCAACAATTCTGTTCCCCACTTTCCACCGGATTGAGGCATTGCGTGCTGAGTGGCAGAACTCAACGCCACACTCTGCCTTGTTACCAAACCCAGAAAATAGTGTTACTAAGTTCTCAGGTTCCCTCTGCCTACCTTGCTATATGCGGGATACATACATTGCGTGCTGAGTGGTGGAACTCAACGCTTCAATTTGCCTTGTGACCAAACCCAGGAAATGAAAGTACTGAACTTTTACATTCCTGGAGTGGGAATCGAACCCACAACCGTTCGCGTTTACAGTCGCAAACTTGTGCTTTTGCGCTAATTATGCGTTTAATTATACGGCGGGAATTATTATATTTAAACTATTTTCATTTCTCCGTTCTTGTAAGACATTTTTTTTAGCTTCACGCAGTATCACGCATAGAGCAGGGTAGGCAGAGAGAACTTTAGAACCTAGTGGTAAGACACTCCGTTCCACACTAAAAAAATTATATCATATCCCATTAAATTTTAAATAACTTATGTTCATGTTACTCCATCTTTGCTCTTAATCCGTATTATGCTACCTTGTTATAGTGTGAAAGTATTTAGTGTAACCCTCTACGGCTTTGCTGAGGGCAGCTGCCTTGTTAGACCTCTTTAATAAATAAACTTGGTTCATCTGAAGGGTCGGTCGGCCTATTTTAATAACTATTTATTTAATATTAATTATAATTATTAATGTTGACTTCAAATGAGGTAATTACTTTCAATGTTTACAATAACATATTGAATGTACTCAATAAACTATTTTATAAGAGAAATAGAAGTAAAGTATGTGTAAAAGTGAGTATATTAATATTATTCATAAACAAAAGAAATCTTGCACGACGTAGTACTCGGCATTTATTAATCGTATAACTTTTTACTTGAAATATTGCTTTAAAAAAACGATTTGATATAAAATTAATTGGCATTAAGAAGCCTACTTTAATAAGAAATAAGGTCGGTTAAAATTATCAAAATTACACGTTTTTCTATCATTCCAGAATCTTGTGATATATTTAAGTAAATTATTTATTTTTTAAGTATTTATCTATATATATAAATACGCGAAGTAAAAACTTTGGAGCCCTTTTTACGAAAATTACGCGGACGGAGGAGCATGTAATTTGGCACGCTTATAGTTTATATAGAGGAGTGCAGAATGCTAACATTTTTTTTAAATAATACGTAAAAAGTATATTAAATTAATAAAATAAATGTAACACATACTATCATGATTTGACATCCATGTTTATATAAAGTGACTATACATTACTGAAGACAACGCGTTGTTAACGCATAAACGGGGACACCAGTAATTTATAAATACAGAAGACATTGCAATGATGACAATTATAAACGAAACATTGAAAGCTCGGACCCTTTTTTCCTGCAATAATGAAGCAAATGACGAAGCTGAGTTACAACATGATCCGATATGGAGACAAAATGTTGCAGGCTGTTATGTGCTATACTTGTTACAGGATATGTTTAAATTCAAGTAAGTATTATAACTTTCGTTTTGACAGAAAAGAGACAGTTCTGTATTTAAAGACAGTTCAAACACAGAACTGAATCAGTCAGATTCACACTAGACATATTATGCAGAAGTTTCTATATTTTCTTTATTTATTATGGTCTTAGATAGATGGCGATCGTATTTAAATTACTTATCTTTCACCACTCTGGTAAGTCAAAACACGGCGTTGAATTCCGCCACTCAACATGTGCGTGCGTGAGTGCTTGCATGCGTGTGTGTCTTGACACTAGGTTCCCACTGACAGGGTAGTCAGAGTTGCTGTTCAGAAAAATCGTGAAGTTGACTAAAATATACTATCTATAAGTGTATGTGTAAGTAAATGCGACAGGTTATGTGTTGGGTTCCGCCACTCAGCATGCAATGCCTCAATTCGGCAGAAAGTGGGGAACGGAGGTACCCTCTGCCTACCCTGCTATATGCAGGATACAGCGATTATATGATTTTTCCCTTCCCTATATTAACATGGATAGGAGTGTCCACTAGTTTGTGTCGTCGATTGTATAGATATACAAAAAAAGGTCAACCTGTATAATAAATGTTTTTATTTAACTTAACACATTTGGTGGACATGTTTATTCTTTCGAGGCAGTCCCATGGGATTTTTATTAGGGTCCGATAGATTTTGGAATAACGCTTGCTTCACTCTGAACATGTCATACGAGGTAATTGGGTAATCAACAAGGAGACAACGAGTACATTTGACTGAAAAAAAAAATCATTTGATTTATAAATTTTTATATAACGTCCTCTTCACAACGTTATTCATTTTGGTAAGCTGACCCAAAAAATCTTAATTTAGACGTGTAGGAGGTTAAGGTAAATAAAACGGTCATTCGGTTTTATAAATTAAATATTTTACCGAAAAGAAAGAATACTCGAAGAGGCTGCTTTTCGACTCGAAAGTTCTTACACGTAAAGAACACAGTACGAGTGGCGGCAACAATTTTATAGTAAAAGTCAAAAGACATACTAATTATAAAAGATTAATTTTTGTATAATAATCAATTGACAATCTATAAAACAACTTTATAATTTAACAAGTCAGTTGACCAACTATAAAATCAATTGATATTCCAACAAGACGAATATCTATAAGCAATAACCATACAAATGTTTGTCTTAATTGTTTATTGTACGGACTGCCATCCCGTTATATCTTTTCTTTCATCCCTATCTTCCGGTTGGCTGGAAGATATCTCTTATAGAGATAAATCCACCGTTGCTAATTACTATTCTATACTATTAACTTATTTCTATATTATTAACTTATTTGTAATTTTAAAGTGCAATAAAGAATATATTAAGGTTTAGTACCCATATCTTTAATAGTCTAGTTCCTCCTAGCTATCATTTGGAGTTAGATAAGTAAAAAGCTTCGTTGTCATAACTTTTTAAATGCGAGCTACCCATCAAATCATATATGGAATATCAAATCAGTCAATATAAATAATAAATACCTTTCTCTAACACAAATTTTAATTTTGTTTCAGTATAACTTTTCTATTACCAGAAAATTATACCAACGTAGCAAAATATAAACAGTGGGACGTTATTTACCCTCATAGCGACGACTCTGCGGATATTTATGTGAAAGCAATGAGCTTGGAAACCAACATGTTGGATAACGCGTATCCTATACAAGCAATATTCTTGTGGAGGTAGGTTTTATTGATATATATCATAATATTCACTTATTTAAAGGTTAAATGACGAAATACCGCTTCACCTGATACATAGATGAGGGGCAGTCAATCTGCGGCTCACGAACCATATGCGCCTTTTTGAAGAATTATTTATGGCTGTCGATAAATAAATATAATATGAAAGGATTACTGAGAAGTGGCGTCACCAATTATTCAATATTTATTTTAGAGAATTATCAGGAAAAGCAAAATAGATGTGATTAATTGTTGATATTTGAATTCACATTCCCACAGATGTTGTACTTTAATATATGTTTTCAATAAATATAATTTTAATAAAAAAAATCAAGAACTGTATTTACATACTTTTAAAATAATATAGTTAATTGTGGCTCACGAAAATAGATCACCCCTGACATAGAGTTTGGTCTATATATCAAAATAGTAAAACGACATAAACCAGCATCATTGACAAAACGTAGTTTAATTCGATACTTGTTAATAAAAATAACCGGAAAACAGAGCGATTTCATTTGACTAATTTAAGCTGACTTTTTACCAGAAAATAGTTGACAAATAGTCCTCGTAGCTTGGATAATAATTTTGACCTATTTATTAGTGAGCTTAAAAAATTGTTCGTCTTGAAATTGTGATCTTTAAGAATATTTGTTTCCCACGGAACTGTTAATTATACTTATTATGTAAAAATGCAAAGAATAATAGATACACAAAGGCTGTTTATTTATTATTCTTTGATAGTTTTAGATATTTTTCTAGATTTGGATTCATCTTTCGGCATCGTTACAATGGTTTCTTCAAAGATTTCTACACTCAGCCATTCACTATACCTGTATGGTGCTGTATATGTTGCATAATCATTTTGAGTGCGGTTATTTTTTACATTTTGAGTGCTTGGGACAAAAAGTTATATGGAACTCGCGAGTGTAATTTTGGACTGGAACTGTTGTTAGCATTTTCGGCATATTGTCAGCATAGTAAGTTATTTTTTAGCTTCATATATTCTTTCAGGTTGATAAATATCTGGATTCTTCAGAGATTCTTCTTTCATATTACTCTGCTTAAGATTTTCTTTTTTGTAAATCTTAACTGCACCAAACCGTATACCGTATTTACTGACTTCACAAAAAGGAGATTCGCAATTCGACTGTATTGTTTTAGGTATTTATTTAAATGATTCTTTTTTATATGACAGCAAATATTTCACTAAACTTTCTTTAGTTAAGATCTGATAACTAGTATATGAGTAATTCGTAATTATTGTACTTTTTAGTGCATTTTATTCTAAGTCGATTTTCTTTTTTTTGTGAAATGCTTAACTATTATGACTAACAATATCCTTATCATTTTAATTAGTAAAAACGATGAAAACTTCTACTTTTTGTCTACAAAAAGTTAATAAATCATTTATGTCACAACTAGGTGTAAAACAAAATTCCACAAATAATTTATGATCTGTCACTTGAACCATTTAATGTCTTAATTCTTAAAAACATATTATTGAGTACGCATATTATTCTATTTAAGAATTCTATTAAGGTGTGAATACGTCGAATTAATTACTATAGACGTTTTCTCGGGAAGCTAATCACTATTATGTAAATTTATATTTAGAAAAAGCTGGTGTTAAATCCTTGTCGGCTTTTCTTAACACAATTTCCTTCCAAAACAGTAATAGTAGTACTTACAATACTGACATTTTTATTGTAATTGACAATTCGAAAATATGTTTTCTCCGTTTTTGTGACAATCTTAAATATTTTTTAATATGATTTGCATTAAGAATTCACAAGTGATTATTGTCCCACGTGGCTTTAAATATCAATTTAATCAAATTAATATTTACAGCCTTAGGTTAGAATTAAATTGAAATTGGAAAATATTTCTACAATAACAAAAAATATTATTATTATTTTTTTACCTTTTATTTTAGTTCTGCCGCTTCGAGCATTATCATTGTCTCGAAGAACTGCGTATTTATCTTTTATTTTAACTGCATACGTCGTACATTGCTTCTACACCTCGAATCTGCTCTCTCATTTGGTGTACGATAAAAACGTTGCTATGGACTTGAAGGCTTTAGCGGAGAGCGATTACAAAATCGCTTTATTAAAAGATATGAATCTTATAACCGATAGAAAGGTAAGATAAATAAATAATTTCTATTTTTTTAAATATTTATTTTTTTATTTTATTTTTTTTTAGCTTCACGCTGTATCCCGCTGAGTGGCGGAACTCAACGCCGCGCAAGGAAATGAAAATATTAAATATTATTTAATATTTTCATTTTCTGGAATGGAAATTGAACCCACAACCTGTCGCATTTACAGTCGCTTGCTTGTGCCTCTTTTATATATTTCTTTATTTTATTACTTAAAGTTAGGCTCTACCATCTTCTCCATATCCTTACTTATATTATAAATGCGAAAGTAACTCTGTCTGTCTGTCTGTCTGTTACGCTTTCACGCCTAAACCACTGAACCGATTTTGATGAAATTCGGTATGAAGATAGAACTAAACTTGAGAAAGGACATATGATACTTTTCATCGTGAAAAAAATGATAGAGGGGGTTGAAATAGGGGATGAAAGTTTGTATGGAAGTTCCTTATTGTCAAACATAAAATCATGTAAGATTGTTTAACTGTTTACAATTTCACCACATGAACCACTTAACCAATTTTGACAAATAGTCTAGACCTTGGGAAAGACTATAGGATACTCCTTATCATATCGCGCGATATAACCGAATTTCACGCGGGCGAAGCCGCGGGCGGAAAGCTAGTAATGTATAACTGAAAAATTTTAAACATTAATGCCACATATATAGTATTGATATAATTTATTTTACTGCAAAAGTTTATCTGTTTTTATTGGCGTCATTATTTAGTAAGTCTCATAAATATTATTGCGTGATACAAATATTTTTATTGTAAGAATTGGCCTAAAGCGATTTTCGCCGAAGTGTAGTTATTTACTGTTTAGTCTATGAGTCGTTTGGGTTCTTTTTGTGTATCAAATTGTCATATGAGTAATAGCTATATATCAATTTACTTTTAGGTACTTTAACTTATTATAGCGATTCTAATAACGTTTGACTATAAACGCAACAGGTTGTGGGGTCGATTCCCACTCCAGGAAATGTAAGTTAGTATTTTCATTTCCTGGTTTTAGTAACAAGGCAAAGCGCGAGTTCCGCCACTGAGCACGCAATGCCTTACTTCGGCCGAAAGTGGAAATCGGAAATGTTAAAAGATAACAGATTGTCTTAACACTGGATTCCCTCTGCCTACCCTATGTGTGCAACTAAGAAAAAATACTAATAAAATGTATTATTGTTGTCCTAGCAAAATTACAATATTCTAACGAACCATTGGGTATTTGGTTCTCTCCGACTACCCAATCAAGGGGAACTTAGTGTGAAGACACTCCGTACGCCGTTTTCCGCCTGAATTCGAGATATTACGAGCTAAGTGGCGTAACTTAACGCCGCGAATAAGCCCAAAAATAACTATAAACTAAAATTTTATAATATTAACATTACTTTGAGAACAGTATCAATTGTACCCCTCCGAGTAAGCTAGACCTAACAATTGAAAATCAATAACTCATTATTTATAATGTAAATTATTTCTTTTTTCAAGAAATATGAGGCAGAAATGGATAAAAATCTAAGTATTGTTTGGAAGAAAGTCCTACAGCTGTCTATAATGGACGTCCCTACTGCCTTGACAGCCGTAATGGATTCTAAAACAGCGCTTCTCACTGATTATATTATTTTATATCCTATTTTGAAGAGACGTGAGAATTTTTACATTTATTTGTGATTCAGTAGTTTAATTTTTTATTAGGGGAAATTATAATAGTAATTCTTAGCGACAAGAAACGTGACCTCGGTTGACCTTCAAGCACACAATATCAATGATATTGCGGGAAGGTTGCGTAAAAAGTATGAGGACCCCCCATAGGACATGTATGAAAAGGTTAATGATTGTGAACGAGAGGAAAGAAGTACGCATATCTCTCTCCTGCTAGAGATAAAGCGTGAAGGGAATTATCTAACTAATAAAAAATAACTATTATGATTGGGAAATATCTGTATATATACAAAAAAGAATTAAAAAAATAATATATTTTTTAATATTTTTTATTCTGCGATGTCACGCTTTTACCGCATAGCAGAGTAGTCAGATATAATCTAGTGTCAAGACACTCCACTCCGCCGGAGGTGAGTATTGAGTGACAGAAATCGCCACCACACTTTGTTTTGTTAAAGCGAAAATGAAAATAATTTAAATGTAACCATTCCCGCGAGTGGAAACTAAACCCATAACCAATCATGTTTACAGACACTAATCCCACTGCTCCACGATGGCCTAATAATAAAATAATAAAAAATAAGCGTGATAAAGCGTGCTTTTTATAATCTTTTTTTTTTAGCTTCACGCTGTATCTCCCATATATAAGGGAAACTAATGTTAAGACACTCCGTTCCCCATTTTACGCCGAATTAAGGGATTGCGTGTTGAGTGGCGAAACTCACCGCTGCGCTTTGCCTTGTTACCAAACCCAAATGAAATGAAAATACTAAACTTTTACGTTTCCTGGAGTGGGAATCGAGCCCACAACCTGTCGAGTTTACATTCGCACGCTTGTGCCTCTGCGCCACGACAGGCGTTTTTTTTACTAACAATTCACTTTAAAAAATATGTTCACAGGTTTTGAAATGGATGAAATATGTCAACTTGTTGAAATAGATCTGTATTCAAATGTCATGTATTATTTCTTCACGAACAAAACTTTTAAATATAAGGAAGAATTCAAAATTGGGTAAATTGTACTAGCGCTCGCTTTTTATTTTATTTTTATTTATTACTAGCTGTTACTTGCGGTTTCACTTTCGTGGTGAATCACAATCCATACTATTGTGATTCATTGAACTATAGTAGCTAGCTAAATTAAAAAAAAAAGTACACATAATTATATCTGCCATAATTTTCTTTTTAATAAAAAAAATCCTATTTTATAAAATATGTGTACAAACTTTCATGATAATCAGTAGAGCAGTTTTGGCGTCAAAGTGTAACGAACAAACATACATTCATATTTATAATATTAGTAGGCATTCATAATAATTATTCAATCAACATGAAAAATAATTATTAATATAATAAAACATCAATTTTCAGGACCTTTCGTATAAACGAAGCTGGACTTATCAGGCGTAAACAGATTTCAGAAAAGTACAAGCCCTTTAAATGCAAGCAGATGAAGAACCAATACCAATACCAAGCACAATTCGATCACATTATTATTATATTAGCAATATTACTTGCAAGTTATTTGCTAGCCTTTGTTATTCTTATTGGTGAAAGGATTCATTACAGATGGAACAGAGAATGGCCGTATGTTAACTGAACTGTAACAATTTATAGATAGATATAAAAAAAAAAGTTTAAAAAATTTTAGAGTAAATATTAAAAAAAATACTTTATTAATTACATTACTTTTTGAAAAATATTAGATCTACTATCATAACTTCACGTAACTTAACACTTCACCCTTAGCGGGGCAGTCTGAGAGAACGGAGCGCCAAACGCATACTTCTTCCGCTTCGTACTCAGTCATTAACCATTTCATACCTTCGTCCAGTATCACTGATACTGTGTTCTCAAGGCCAAAGTCTCCCGCTACCTCTCTTGCCACTCACCTTTGCTTGATATACCTATACCTATTGCTAAATACAAACATTGTTTCCCTAAATTTTAAATTAGAAATTACTAATGTTACGTGTTAATTTTTATTGTTTATTGTTATTTTTTCTTGTCTTGCCTGTTTGTAATAATTATCAATGCATGCTGTGTCTGCATAGCAAAACATGCAATTTAGATGTATACCGATTGTAATTTGTTTTATGGACCAATGAACAGTATAATAAATAAATATCACCTAAAAATAAACCTTTCTTATCATTCTTTCAGCACTCATCCTCTCGACGTGTCCAAACCACATGAGCACGTTCTTCTTTCTT
>JAKGSA010000784.1:320249-362319 GCA_033558755.1 Philaethria dido
TGTACCAAGGCCCTCTCCCATGAATCGAGCATAGGTTGATGATCGGAAGTACTCAAAATTAAACACGTTTCTTCCATCCAGAGCAAATACTTTGACATATTTCTTCTTAAGAAAATTAGGTGCAATTCCTTGTACCATTAGACCATCTGAACTCTCCATGAAACCATGGATAAGGAAAATTACAGATCTTGAAGTACCGATTATCCTTTTGAAAGTGTTCGTTTCGTTTAAGTCGTGCTTAATGTTACCATTTTTAGTAATATAATCAATTTTTAATATTTCGTTAAAATTAGTAGAATTCTTTTCAAGAATTTGATTGTAGGATAAACCGAAGAAACTTTTAACTGCTTCACCTGAAATTATAAATATATTAATGTTTTGTCTATTTTAACTTTGTTCTTCAAAAAACAACTTACTTAGTTATATTATTTCATAAAAAAATATCTTATTTACAGCAAGATGTTGAGATGAGATTAGTATGAAAAAGACTGAAACCTGACATTAGGTTTCTTAGACAGATTTTTCAGTTGTTATCTCACCCGCTTCTTCAAAATATTTTTATACTATTAATACTTCTTATTTTTTTATCATTATTTAGATATGTCAGAGGAAAGGAATAATTCGTGATTTTCCACCATCTTTTACCCAACAAAATAAATATCACACTAAAAATGTATATTAAATATACATACTTATAAAGAATTAACAAAAAAAATAATATTAATAAATAAAGTAACTTAATCTTCAAAATATCTACGAAGTTACGGTCCTAGTCAAATATTTGAAGAGGATCATAAGCTGTTATAATGTTATATAGCACATACTTTGTAGACGGATTCTTAACGAAAAAAATGACACTATATTTTCCAGACATCAGTAAAGACCATCGTAATATGATATCTAATATTTTTTCAAGATAAAATCGTTGTAAGACCTATATACAATAGGTCTTACAACGTCTTAATACAGGTGCATGTAGGCTTTTTTCAGCTCCATGTTTTTTCTTGCTTGGCAGGGTAGTCAGATTAAACCACTCCGTCCTCCATTTCTTGTCCGATATTGTGGTGTTCCATAATTAGTGGCGGAACTCAACGCCGCGCTCATTTTAGAGCGGAATAATGAAAATAATTTAAATATAATCATTTCTCAGAGTGTGACAGAGCCGACCACGACCTATCGTGGTTACAGTCAGGGGCTGATGGCCTTAAACCTACCTATTGATATTTTTTGCGCGCATAACGCCTGTCGTAGTGCAGAGGCACAAGCGTGCGACTGTAAACACGACAGGATGTGGGTTCGATTCCCACTCCAGGAAATGTTAATATGTTCATTTCCTGGGTTTGGTAACACGGCAAAGCGCGGCGTTGATTTCCGCCACTCAACACGCAATGCCTCAATTTGGCGGAAAGTGGGGAACGGAATTGTTGTAAGAGAACGGAGTGTCTTAACACTAGGTTCCCTCTGCTTACCCTGCTATATGTGGGATACAGTGTGAAGTTAAAAAAAAATGCAAACATAGATTAGTTTATGGATTGGGAAGATTATGTTAAAATTACTGTCATTTCTATGCTCTAAGTAGACAAAGCGTAGCATAGCATTCTGGGATCCAACATTGAGTTACAATTTAATGTTTATCGTCATTAGTTCAATTTTTTTAATTTATAAAGGTGACAAATATGTGACTTAATCCTCATCCTTCTATCCAAAAATATTTTACAACTAAACTGCCGAATATTATCAAAATTAGCTTAGTCTTTTAGGAAGAATTAAGTCTCAAAAATCTAAATATATAGCTAAAACGCTTACATCTATTTGATCCGGCAGCAACAAGAGGATGCAAGACGGGGATAGCGGAGTCTATAATAGAACTGACACTGAAGCCAGCTTGTTGGTATGGAACGCTCGCTGAATGTACGATACTCAATAAGTTATACGTATACAATATTTGTAGATTTTGAACTGCAATAAAACATATTAAATAAAAATTTAAAAATATCTTTGCACATCCGCCTCAACTCGTGAAGAAGTGGAGTAGTGACTTAACATTATATTTCTTGTCCCACTTAACCTTAAAAAAATATAATATAACGCCTCTCGTGACGCAAGCGTGCGACTGTAAACGATAGGTTGTGGGTTCGATTCCCACTTCAGGAAATGTAAGTTTAGTATTTTCATTTCCTGGGTTTGGTAACAAGGCAAAGCGCGGCGTTGAGTTCCGCCACTCCACACGCAATGCCTCAATTCGGTGGAAAGTGGGGAACGGAGTGTCTTAACACTAGGTTCTCATTGTGATTCGCAATCATTCTGCGTTCCTTCCCTATATAAACTGTGAGTGTGCCAAATTTCATACTCCTCCGTCCGCGTAATTTTCGTAAAAAGGGGTACAATTTTTTTTTGCTGCACTTATTAATATACTTGCATTTTCTATATTTACTCCTAATCTTTCTGAATATATAGATATAATACATTTAAGTTATTTTTTTTTAATTTCACATCTTTCAGATTACTTCATGTATTTATATATAGATTATTACATGCAATAAGTAATAACATAATCAATATTTTGAACTCTAAAATTTATACTAATAATTATTTAACCGTGGCTTCCATACTCAAATTAGAGCAAGGTAAAGTTAGCAGAGTATATTGACTCTTCCACTCCAAATAGAATATGGAATTGACATCACTTCGTAAGTACGATGTAACGTTTCTATTACGATACGGATCTTACAAATACATATATTTATTTAGTTTTTAGTAAGCTTGTCGATGTACCCATTCTTGTACTTGAGGTAAAGGTACTTGTATATTTAAAGGAATAGAGGAGAGACATTTCTTTTGACAGATTTTTAGATTCATGTTTGAAACTAATTTCTGGACAGAGCGAACCTAGAGTTAATACACCAGGTCCTCTCTAAATACCCTGCTATGCAGGATGAAGCGTAAAACTCTATTATATAATGTATGGACCCAGAAATTACAATAAACTTTCTGAAACAAATACATTGAACGTTACGTAAAATATTCCAAAGCTGTTTTTGGCTTAATACAGTACAGCAATAAATCCAATATTGCTTAGTAAACTTGACTAAATTTGCTAAAATATAAAGCGGAAAGGAAGTGAAAAAACTCCTTAGCATATTTTAGGATTTACTACAGGTAAGTGTTAGATTTAGAAAAGTTTGAAGCAGTCCCTAGATTTGCGACTCAAATGCCATAATAGACCAAACCCCTTTAAATACTGCCCAAATACCTCTCTCTACCTAGCCAAATTTGAAAAATTCCTACCAACGCCGTGTTCGAAATACCTACATATACAAGATATATAAAAAAATATTTATATTACCTAACTTAATGATAATAGTTTATACATACGTGCATAGCTTCACGCGGTATCCTGCACATAGCAGGATAGGCAGAGGAAACCTAGTGTTAAAACACTCCGTTCTTCAATTTCCACCGAATTGAGACATTGCGTGCTGAGTAGCGGAACTCAACGCCGTGCTTTGCCTTGTCACCAAACCAGGAAATGAAAAATTCTATTTCCTGGAGTGGGAATTGAACCCACAACCTGTCGCGTTTACAGTCGCACGCTTGTGCCTCTGCGCCATGACAGTTGTTAAATTTAATATAAATTCAAACAAAATTGATAAAATATATTCAAATGAAAATCAATATTTTTTAGCTTCACGCTGTATCCCGCATATAGCAGGCAGGGGGAACCGAGAACCTAGTGTTAAGACACTCTGTTCTCTTTAAGATTTCCGTTCCCCACATTCCACTTTATTATCAATAAAAATAATAGAGGAAATACTCCAAGCGAGTAAAATTTTATATATAGATATAATTTCAATATATAAAAATATTTATAAAAGGTTTCTTTGAACTTAATAGATATCATTAAAAAACTCACGTATCATCTCACCATAGAGTATACAGTTCACCACTGAGGCTATATCGTTAAGCAAATTATTCGTCACTCTCCAATTTACGATATTGCGCAATTTTGAACACAAAAACTATAGACTTTATTAAAAATATTAAATAAACAGAGATTTATTTATGGTCATATATATTTCTGTTTCTTTTTCACATACATTAGACGTGAGTTGTGCAAAGAAGATAGACTAATAATGTTTTAGTCAGTAAAAATCAAATACCTATACTTTGCTTTTTAACTGACTTCCAAAAACAGAAGGTTATCAATTCGACTGTATTTTTTATTTTTTTAAGCTTCACGCTATATCCCGCATATAGCAGGGTAGTCAGAGGGAACCGGAGAATCTATTGTTAAGACACTCCGTTCTCTTTTGACATTTCCCTTCCCCATTTTCGATTTTTTTATGGTATAATGTGATTTCATTTAAATTTAGCTAAGATCTAATTGATGACTAGTTTCTGAAATATTCAAAACAATGTTACTTTTTAGATTTATTTACCTGTTAGATTTTTTTTTAACTTCACGCATATAGCAGGGTAGGCAGAGGGAACCTGAGAACCTAGTGTTAAGACACTCCGTTCTCTTACAACAATTCCGTTCCCCACTTTCCGCCAAATTAAGGCATTGTGCGTTGAGTGGCGGAACTCAACGCCGCGCTTTGCCTTGTTACCAAACCCAGGAAAATGAAAATACTAACATTTCCTGGAGTGGGAATCGAACCCACAACCTGTCGTGTTTACAGTCGCACGCTTGTGCCTCTGCGCCACGACAGGCGTTTTAGATTTGATTTGTAATCAGTTTTTTTTTTTTCTTATACCTTATCTCTTCTATTTATATATATTTGTTATGTATTATATATATTTCATTATTTTAACAAAAATCTTCCATATATATTCATTGACTCGAAATTCCATTCTCTTTTCAATGTGATTGTTTAAGACTCGTATTGTAAAAACATTAAAAGGCTATTAAGGTAAAATTCTACGTAATTGTATATTTCATTACACGTCTCATTACATTTAAAGTATTTTTCACGTAATTATCTGGTAAACATAGCCGCGGGGCAGACCTTTCATTTACACCTACCTCTTTTAAGAATTAATGATACTGAAAGCTTATTTTAAGTGGTTTATTATAAATAATTAAGATTTTAACAAAAAAAGAATACCGACTCCAATTAAATGCTCTAAAAAGTGAAATTATTACGGATAACTCAAAAACTACTCGTCAGATTTAACTAAATTTAAATGAGACCACATCAAAAGCACTGACTATCATAAAACAAGACTCATCAAAATTGTTTCACCCGTTAAAACGTTAAGTAAAATGAGGTAGCAGGCATAAAAAATTTAGTTGATGTAAGATGTGAGTATCACGTATTTTTTTTTTTGAGATGAAGGAGCGTCTTTTATGATAATATATTTTTAAACCATTAGTATAGTCTTTAAAAATATTATTTATTTATATTAGTAACATTAACGAATTAAATTGTGCTTAACTAGCACGCCTAAAACCCATAAAATAAAGAGCAGAAAATATAATAAAAATGAAAGATAGAAAATATTTTAAAAATGTATTTACAAGGACATTAAAAGATATATACATACATACATAGCTTCACGCTGTATCTCGCATATAGCAGGGTAGGCAGAGGGAACCTAGTGTTAAGACACTCCGTTCCCCACTTTCCGCCGAGTTGAAGCATTGCGTGATGAGTGGCGTAACTCAACTCCGCGCTTTGCCTAGTTACCAAACCCAGGAAATGAAAAATTCCATTTCCTGGAGTGGGAATCGAACCCACAACCTGTCGCGTTTACAGTCGCACGCTTGTGCCTCTGCGCCACGACAGGCGTTAATATTAAAAAGATTACGTGCGTTTTTAAATATAAAACGAATTTTCATTGCACCCAAGAATGAGTTCCAATATAATTTTTTTTATAGTAAATTTTCCATAATACGCCATAGTTCAAATAGACTATAGTAGTATTTTTGTCCTACATGACTAGTCCTTAGTTCCGCTAGTTGTTTTGTTAGCGTTTACAATTGGTTATTATGTTATTGCGAAATTCATGCTTTTTATTGTTACGTACAATGTAGCGTTGCTTATTTGGTATAGTATTTACGAGTATATAATTGATTGGGGAACATTATTTATATTGTACATATAAAATATTTGAATTATATATTGAATTATGTAACTTGCGCCTGTCGTGGCGCAGAGGCACAAGCGTGCAACTGTAAACGTGACAGGTTATGGGTTCGATCCCACTCCAGGAAATGTAAAATTTAGTATTTTCATTTCTTGGGTTTGGTAACAAGGCAAAGCGCGGCGTTGAGTTCCGCCACTCAACACGCAATGCCTCAATTCGGCGGAAAGTGGGGCACGGATTTGTTGAAAGAGAATTGAGTGTCTTAACACTAGGTTCTCTGGTTCCCTCTGCCTACCCTGCTATATGCGGGATACAGCGTGAAGTTAAATAGAAAAAAAAAAAAAAAAAAATGTAACCTACGCCTGTCGTGGCGCAGAGGCACAAGCATGCAACTGTAAACGCGACAGGTTATGGGTTCGATCCCACACGAAATGTAAGTTTAGTATTTTCGTTTACCTCATTTTCGGCGATAAGTAGGGAACGAAATGTCTTAACACTAGGTTCTCAGGTTCAATCTGCCTACCTTGCTATATGCGGGATACAGCGAGAAGCTAAAAAAAAAAGAAAAAAAAAAAAATCTTATAATTTATTTTTTTAAGTTAAATGAGTTAAGCTATTTTAATTATTTTCGATAAAGAGTATTATTTGATAACTTAATAGTATTAATTGCTTGCTGTATGCCTTATCTCATCTTGTAAGACAATAATCCTGCAGAAATACAGCATTACGTTGGCTTCAAGAAAATTTGCAAAAATTAAATAATAAGCAATTGTTCTGCTTCACCTCTAAATTCATAAAAAATATATAGTCATTTATTATTGTTACGAAAAGAAGTGTAAAAGCAAAGCACTATGTATATTAAGATACGTATAACTCACTATAAATAAAAAATAGTAGTTTACGTCTTTACCACATAACAAGGTAGCAGTGGCGAAGCGTCCATACCACACGGTTTCCACCGGCTTGCCTTAATTTTAGTACATAATAGTATAAGTATGAGATCTAAAAGAAAAAGGTCGCCAGAAAAATGTTGCGTATAAAATTGCAAAAAAAAACAAGCTCTGATATCTAAAACCCCCTTAAAAACTTCCCTAAATATATGCCGGCTTCTCTAAATTTACCGGCTTGCCTAACTAAAATTATTACCCCTCGCCACCGCAAGGTAGATAAAGAAAGTCTAGTATTAACAAGCCCCTTTCTTCACTCTCGATGCAGGCTACGTTGGAACAATGTGTGTTTAATAGCAAAACTCAACGCCGCGTTTTCCTTGCTTAAATAAAATGACAATATTGTAACTGAGGACCACCTACCACCAACCGAAATCGAACTCATAACCATCGCGTTTACTGTGAGACACTGTACAACTGCGCCACGACAGCCTCATCACTGTAAACGAAAATCGTTTAACATAACGATCGACTAAAAAATGACAGTGCATCATCACATTATCATTAAAATCATTATCAAGGAGTTATCACATTAACAATAGATGATGGCGTTGTTGGCTATGAATGGAAATCATTGCTAATTTATCATCATTACGTTAACCATCGGATAGTTCATCTAATAAGGTGTTTTTAGACAAATACTGTAGAAAATACTAGCTGTTCTATTCGGTTTCGTATGTTTTTTACCTTAAAAAATGGAGGATGTTCTCATTTTCACTGTTGTTTTGCGTGTTTCTGCATAACTTTTTACTGGATCAACCAATTTTTGATGATTCTTTCATATATTATGATGCTTCTAATGTGGAACGATTTAAATTGTAGTTAAATTCTAAGTAATTCTTAAGCTATTCGTAAAAAAATCACTTTTAAGTGCAATTTATATGATATAATTTTTTGTACGACTTTAAACGCGATAAGTTGTGGGTTCGATTCCCACTCCAGGAAATTGATTTTTTCATTTCCTGGGTTTGGTAACAAGGCAAAGCGCGGCTTTGAGTTCCGTTACTCAGCACGCAATGCCTCAATTCGGCGGAAAGTAGGAAACGGAGTGTCTTAACACTAGGTTCCCTCTGCCTACCCTGCTATATGCGGGAAGCGTGATAAAGCGTGAAGCTATTTATGTATGTATATGCATTAACAAACAATAAGCAGCTTTGTTATTTACTTATAATTTAAAATGTAAGTCATACAGGAAATTACATATATTCTGTGATGGACAGTTAAAACCACGCATTCAACAACACTCAAGAAATGTGTTATTTATATAAGTGACTTCTTATTAGTAATTTTATACTATTATCTTATCGCGAGACCGTTAGACGTAGTGGCATCGTCTGATATTAAACGCGATTCGGTGTGGGTTCGATTCCCACTCGGGAGAATGATTATATCGAAATTATTTTCGTTTCTCCGCTCCGGTTATATAAAACGCGGTGTTGATTTCCGCTTTAGTGGTGGACAGATTTTTTTTCTTTTATTGATAACGGATGGCAAACGAACAGAAGGACCACCTGATGGTAATTGGTTACCTTCGCCCATGGACATCTACAATACCAGAGATGTTGTAGATGCGTTGCCAACCTAAAGGATACATATAGAAGGGGAGGACAATGTAGTAGTCCGCTATCGGAACCACCACATTTTGGGGAAAGGATGGATGGGAAAGGGGAAAACCTGGCTTATATGCCATCGAACCGGAACACATCATAAGATATTACAATTTTCTATACAAATAAATTAATAAATAACTATAACAAATATTTTTGAAGTTAAAGTTAAAGTGTTCACACACTTAGGAAATGGAAAATATTTTTAGAAAACGTATTAAAATTTGGACGGTTTCCAAGAGGCGCGGGTTCGAGTCCCACTGCGTTCAAATTTTTACACGTTTTCTAAATATGTAACTATAACAAATGTTCAGAGAAAGCCATAGTAAGAGTGATGTTAATTAAAGATAGACGAAGATAATCGTTATTCCTAATTTATATGATAAATAAAATTAAACAAAAGCAAAGCAACTTCACGCTTTATCCCGCATAGCAGAGTAGTCAAAGAGAACCTAGTGTCATGACACTCCGTTCACTGTTCTTCGACCGAATTTAATACATTGCACGTTAAGTGGTGGAACTCAACGCCGCGTTTTGCCTCAGCTGAGCGGGGAGATGCATATAAATAAATATAATCATAATGAGATATTTGATTTTCGTGATTTTTACACATATTAAATGAAACTATTTTAACCGGATTAATCACGTATACTACTAGCGTTGAATGTCTTCCTGTGACCACGGACTACTGTAAAGTATTCGAAACATCGGGTTTCCAAAAATGTATTTCCGAATACGTGATTAATCCGGTTAAAATAATTTCGTTTCATATAAATGTAAGCATTCCCCCGAATGGGAATCGAACCCACAATAAATCGCATTTACAGTCAGACTTTGTCCCACTGCGCCACGAATGACAGGTCATTCGTGGCGCAGTGGGACATTGTACTCTATAAGTATTTAATTAAGATTGCTCGCAATTACTAAATCTATATTAGCAGATGCATATCATTTTTGTATTCAGATAATTTCTATTTCATTGACTTTTTCAAAGTGCAGGGACGTTTTTTTAATATTGTGTTTACCAAAATTTTTATTTGTGTGAAAAATCACATACACATGTGAGGTATCTTATTTTTAATCAATATTTGTTTATTATACTTCTATAAATTTTAAAAAGCTTAGCTATTTTTTTACGCTTTATGTTCTTTATTTTTGAACTTTTTTAGTAGAAAACTTAGAAAACGACCTACCTGGAAATTGACACATGACATAAAAAAATTGTTTTACATTCGTTGTAACTTATCTACATTATGCCTTTAGTAAAATATTTACAATTTAATTTTTTATCAGAAAGATCAAATCATGGAAATCTAATTTTATTAATGATTAAAAACTCTATTTAGTCTCAAATTCATATATTGCCCATAGATTACGGAGTATGAGTTTTTTATTATATTATTTATACATTTCTAAATTTGTATTTCTGTCTGTATTTTCAGGTCCATTTTCAGATCAATTATATAAACAATGGCAGAAGTAAAATTTAAAATCAACGGAGAAGAGTATACAGGTAGAACAAAGTGAAGTTTGTTCCTCAAGCTTTATATTATTCCTAAATACATATCATTACATTATCGCCAAATTACACAAAATCTTTATAAATTGTAGCCCATGTGTTATTCTGAAATATAAACTATACTATTTTAAAATTTTATCTAAATTTGTTCTTTAAGAGAACAAATTTTGCGTAATTTTGAGTCTTTCATTATGTCATCCATCCACAAACATTTGTTATCAAATTTGTTATCAAAGTATTATCAAAATAATTGACCATGTTATTATTAAGTATATGGTTTTTATTAAAAAATATTTATTTTACGCAAATTACAAATATTTAAATTTCCAGCGGACGGCAAATATAGCCCAGATTTTTCTCTTAACGAGTACATAAGAACTGTAGCAAAATTGCGTGGAACCAAAGTTATGTGTTACGAAGGCGGGTGTGGCGTGTGCGTGGTGCATGTTCGTGTTGCTTTACCTCCTATGAATGAAGTCAAATCATTTGCTGTGAATTCTGTAAGAATATCTCAGATTATATTAACAATTTCCGATAAAGGCTATATATGTTAATGTATATGAGGCAATTATGGATTTCAAACGACACGCGTGAAGTTGTGTTTATATTAAATAAATTTTATTTCTCCGGTCTCGGCTAAATAAATTGCAAGACGGATGCAAAATTGATGATTTGGATAATATTTATCATGAGGAGAGCGTCATCTACCACGAATGATGCTTCATGTTTTATGGAATTTATATTTCAAATTGTGACCCTCAAATGAAAGGAAACCACAGCTCAATGTTAAGTTTTATTTAAAATAATTAATATATAATTCCTTGCCACTAAATACAATCTTTTATCAAGGATATTATGAATATGTTAGTGTGTGCATATTTATGCCATAAATGTAAAAAAACATTGAACTTGTTTAAGATCTATTTTTTTAACCTGTAGTGTCTAGTATCAGTGTTATCATGCCATGGATGGGAGGTAACAACTATTGAAGGTATTGGTACTAAGAGTTCGGGTTATCACGAAATTCAAAAGCGGTTGGCACATTTCAATGGTACCCAATGTGGATATTGCTCACCAGGTTTTATCATGAACATGTATAGGTAATGTGATACCTAAATAATGAATAATTATTTGTTTTTTTTTTTGTTTCTGTAATATACATTTAATTAAATGCTCATATTAAATTAAATATTAAAATAACATTAATTATATAATATTTAAATCATATTATCTGTTATAATATTTAAATCATATTATCTGTTATAATATTTTACTATATATTCTTTTAGTTTGTACGAATCTAAAAATGGAAACCTTTCTTCAGAAGAAATCGAAAATTCATTTGCAAGTAACACTTGTAGATGTACAGGTTTTCGACCAATAGCTGACGCATTTAAATCATTTGCTAAAGATGCTGATGAAACATTGCTAAAACAAATCGATTTAGAAGATTTGGATATTTTAAAATGTTGTAACGTAAAATGTAATTTAAATTGTAAGCATAAGAAACTAGGCATAAACCCTATAAGAAAGGAAGATGAGGCTTCTTGGTGCATAATTGAAGAAACTAACAAGAAAATGTTATCAATTTATTCAGATTCATATAAATGGAATAAAGCTTATACTTTAGAAGATATATTCAAAATAATACAAAATGATAGTAATTATAAACTTATAGCTGGTAATACTGGACAAGGTAAGTTAACAATGTTTATTAAATTTTAATTTTGAATGTTGCTATAATAAATGAAAATTTTATAGGAGTTCTTCAAGAAAGTGAATATCCACCAACGTTAATTGATATTGTTCACGTAGCAGAACTCAAGGAACACTTTATAGATGTCAATTTAGTTTTGGGTGCTGGTATTACCTTGACAGAATTAATGGATATATTTCAAAAGATATCATCTGAAAACGAAGATTTTTCATATTTAAAGGAATTCTATGATCATATTGACTTAGTTGCTCATATACCAATTCGCAATGTATGTATACATTTTTTTAAAGCTAAGCTGTTATATATTACATAAGTATAATATATGTATGCTAAATAAAAATTTCAATTTTATTTATCTTTAGGTCGGCTCAATTGGCGGAAACTTAATGATAAAACATACAGAAAATAGTTTTCAATCAGATCTTTTTGTAATATTTGAAACTGTTGGTGGTATGGTGACAATAGGTAGGTAACTAAAGTCCTCTATATTATTTGTAACACGTATTTTAAATACATAAAGTTAGTAACTTCATTGGAAGCAGATCTCAAAGTATTATGAAATAATTAAAGGATCCTTAAGATAGCTTTAAACAGCCTTAGACAATAATGACTTTAAATAGCGATGAATATTACTTAAAGTTCACTTTTGTTTACTTTTGGGAATCTTCTGTCCGTTTCGTAACAAGGATTTCTTTCTTCTACGTTACTTGCGTTCTCGCGTGAGTTATTTGTAATTATAGTAAGAAAATAAAATTAATTCTTAAAAGAGCAATGCTTATGCATGCAAGCTTTAATTTTTTTTTTCTTCTAGTTACGTCAAGGGATCACTTCGAATTAAATAAACTAATTTTTAACAAATTTATTTTATTTACAGCTGAAAGTATCACAAGTAAAAAAATAATTTCTCTACTAGAATTTCTGAATACAGATATGACTTCAAAGATTATTCTAAATATTATGCTTCCGCCCCTCTCACATTGTTGTTCTGTCAAAACATTTAAGGTATATGTATTTTTTCTTAATAAAAAAGTTCGGTAGAGAGGGTGGTTGGGGAGCGCGGAAAGTGGAGGAGAATCAAAGTCAAAGTCAAATAATTTTATTCAAAATAAGAAGTTACAAGCTTCATTTTTTGAACGTCAAATAATTTACCACCGGTTCACTAAATTTAATGCCTCAGACCTGAGAAGAACCGGCGCAAGAAACTCAGCGGGACTATTTTTTTTTTTTTTTTTTTTTTTATTTTTTTTTATCTATCATCTGTTGATGGGCATTTTAAAGGGGTACTATAAACCTACACTTGGGTCGTAAGTCCCAGGCACTCTCCAAGCTCCTCTCTCTGCAACCCGATGAAAAAGTAAAAAGTTTCTTCTCATAGAATTGTTAAATTAAAAAATGTATGTTTTGTGTCATATTTTTCAGATAATGCCTCGATCTCAAAACTCACACGCCATGTTGAATGCTGGATTTCTTTTTAAAATCCAACAAAATTCTGAACTTATTGAGAAAGCTTCAATAGTATTTGGAGGAATTTCTAAAAACTTTGTCCATGCTGCAAAATCTGAAGATATTTTAGTTGGCAAAAACCCTTACACTAACGAGACTTTACAATTAGTCCTGAAAACTCTTAAAGAGGAAGTGGAACCTGAAGAAAATAGTCCTGAGCCATCGCCAGCTTATAGAAAAATGCTTGCGATTTGTCTATATTATAAGGTACATGGTTATTTTAAAACGAATTAATATAAATATTCTCTTCCTTAACTTACGATTTTTCTTTTTATCTCAAAATAAAATATTTCGTGACAGTAACAATTATAAAAAGATAATTTTTTTATAGGCTATTCTTCATCTCTGTCCAGATGATAAAATAAATCCAATCTATAGATCAGGGGGCGAAATCATTAAACGACAAATTTCGAAAGGCC
The DNA here is from genome assembly GCA_033558755.1 of Philaethria dido. Lineage (NCBI taxonomy): Eukaryota > Metazoa > Arthropoda > Insecta > Lepidoptera > Nymphalidae > Philaethria > Philaethria dido. Next base: position 334,052 of record JAKGSA010000784.1, read on the forward strand.
TTCAAACCTTTGAAACACATAAAAATATTTGGCCTTTAACTCAACCAATACCTAAAATAGAAGCATTAATCCAATGTTCTGGTGAAGCTGTATTTGTTAATGATATGCCGTCGTTAGATAATGAAGTGTTTGGAGCATTTGTTACAGCTAACGTAAATGCAGGAAGTATCATTAGTGGTTTTGATACAATAGAGGCTTTTGTGAGTATAAAAAAAGGAAATTTAGTGTTATTTTGGATTATTCAGATAGATAAATTCTTTATTGCACACAAAAGAGAAAAATAAGTACAAAGGAAAATATAAACACACATTTTCAGCATGCGAAGGCGTCCCTTTCACTGTAAATGATCTCTTATAGGTAACCTCAGACGTAGATACTTAATGTATAGAATACATTGAGGTATAAAAAATAATAAACAAATAAGGTATAAAAATACAAAAAACACTTATGAAAAAAAATGACAAAAATATAGTAATAAAAATTACATATATACATAACTTCGCGCTGTTGTAATAAGCATAACTTGCCGCATATAGTAGGATATGCAGAGAGAACCTAGTGTTAAGACACTCCGTTCCCCATAGTAAATAACAATTACTACTATTTAAATATTGTTGAGAGTAAAAAAATGTTAGAAATTGTAATTTTAAACAACTTATCATAATTTTAGAAAGTACCTGGTGTACTTACATTTTATACGGCTAAAGATATACCTGGGGACAATACTTTTACACCAATAAATGTACCTATTATGAGTGTAGAAGAAGAAATATTATGTTCTGAAAAGGTCAAATTTTTTGGGCAACCAGCAGCAATTATTGTAGCTGATAAAGAAAGAACAGCACAAAAAGCTGCAAATTTAGTTAAAATTATTTATTCCTACACAAATACTAATAAACCGTTGCTGACAGTTGACGATGTTTTAAATTCACAAGAAACAAACGAAAGAACTATGAACAACGAAGTAATAGAACCGAGTGAAATTGGAAACGATGTCAAGCACGTTTTGAACGGAGAGTTTAAATTGAAAGCTCAAAGTCATTTCTATATGGAGCCACAGACATGTTTTGTAGTACCAACTGAGGATGGCTTAGAAGTTAATGCGTCATTACAGTGGCCAGATTTGGCAGCTGTGGCGGTTGCTCAATGCCTTAATAGACCAGTAAATGAGTACGTACAATTATAACACTAACACCCAAAAAGAAATATATTATGAAGATATCGAATTTAATTGCGATTATAAAATTAATTGATTCTATAATTGTTTTATTATATTTTTAGAGTAAATGTGAAAATTCGAAGAGTTGGCGGTGCGTACGGAGGAAAAATATCTCGTGCCTGTCAGATAGCATGCGCTGCTGCAATAGTAACTCATTTACAAAATAAACCTTGTAGGTTTATATTGCCTTTAGTACATAATATGCAAGCTGTTGGTAAACGTCTGCCAATTAATAATAAATTTGAAGTAAGTATAGCAAAATAAGTCAACGTCATATATTTTGCAGAAGAAAACTAATTCATATTTCTTATATGCGAAAAAAAATCACATAAATCATAAGCTTCAGTAGATTAGTTACTGATAATTTAAGTTATATGTATCAAAATCAAAACATTCTATATTCAAATAAGCTATTACAAGCACTTTTGCCTTTTCTTACGAAAATTACGCGGATGGAGGAACATGAAATTTGGCGCACTTATAGTTTATATAGAGAAGGAGTGCAGTATGATAATATTTTTTTAAAATAATGCATAAAAAGTATATTAAATTAACAAATTAAATGTTACATACACCTTGGTTTGACATCCATGTTTATATAAAGTGACATATAAGAAAACGCGTTGTTAACGCGTCGACGGGGACACTAGTACTATTAAAAATATACAAATATATACACTTTTGACAAATGTGTCATCTTAACCTTTAAGCATTCAAACTACTAATTATGAATATATTTTTATATTTTTTTTTACAACGACACTTATCTACAGATTGGTGTAAACGACCAAGGATTGATTCAATACCTAAAAACCGCATTCTATCAAGATTGTGGATGTTCTTTCAATGAAGTTATATCGGCAAGAACAGTTAGGCACTTATATAGCTGTTACGATAACAAGACTTGGCGAGTGGAAGCCAACAGTGTTGTAACTGATACTGCGTCCAATACTTATTGTAGATCACCCTGTACGTATTATAAGTATTTAAATAATTCCTTATTCAGTTATTGTAATAAAAAAAAATGAAAAAAATGAAAAATGACTCCAAAATAAGAAATTTCGTAATATAAAAAATATGTGTATGTGCATATGTACGCACGAAAGAAGTTATACTACTTTGGCCTAGCAACATAAAATATTTTTGAAGTTTTAAAGTGTTAATCACACATTTGGAAAACACGTACACGTTTTCGGCGAGTAGTAACGAGTGCGGCGTTGAATTCCGCACGCAGTGCCTAATTTCAGCGGAAATTGGGGAACGAAGTGTCTTAACACTAGGCTCCCTCAGCCTACCCCGCTATATGCGGGATACAGCGTGAAGCTATGTATGTATGTATATGTTTTCTAAATATGTTTAACATAAAAATATTTTTATAAAGTTTATCCTTCGCATTATCCTTTGTTTGTAGAGAAAAAAGATATTTAATATATTGAAAAAAAAAGTATTATTAAAACGCATTATAGTTATATACATTTTATTTATAATAAATAGCACTAGAAAACTAATTTCAGTAATGGTGTCTGTTTTTTGTGATGGTGTGCGCGTGCATCATAAAAATTTACTCTCATGATTTTTTCCTAATGCACCAACAGAAATATAACTTCAATAATAATATATAAAGACAACATCTTTTTTATACTGTGTTATGTATATATTTAGAAGAGTATATATCTAATCTCCATTAGATAGGATCTGCTTACTTTCTTTTACTTTGAGGATCATAATACAGGTAGTATGTGTGTATGTTTTCTTTAGAAAACTTTCATTATTGTTGCTATATTGTGCTAGTTATAAGTATCTTTGATAGAAATGATCAGTACCTAATTAATCTATTTTCTTTATTAGCTTCAGCAGAGGCGGTGGCTATGATAGAAAATATCATGGAATACATTGCCTTGAATCTTAAACTGGACCCCATTGAAGTAAGACTTTTGAACATGAAAAAAGAAAACAATCCTATACCGGAAATGATAAATCAACTGAAAATAGATTCTGAGTTTGAATCACGTACTTATGAAATAAAATTATTTAACGCTTTGAACAGATGGAGGAAGAGAGCTTTAAAAATGTTGCCTATGGCTTTTGAAATATATTATTTTGGAAATTTCAATTCCGTAATCTCAATATTTCATGGAGACGGATCGATAGTTATACACCATGGTGGTGTAGCGATGGGTCAAGGTTTGAATACGAAAGTGGCACAAGTCTGCGCATATAAATTAGGAGTACCATTGAGTAAGATAAGTATTAAAGGCACTTCTAGTTTCATATCACCTAACACCATGGTCACCGGCGCTAGTATTGGCAGTGAATGTGTTGCTTTTGCTACAATAAAAGCCTGCGATATTCTTTTAGAAAGATTAGCTCCAATTAAAGAATCGGGTAATTTCACATGGGAACAACTAATTTCTAAAGCATTTGAAAAAGGCATAGATTTACAAGCATCGTATATGTATTCTGGAAATGATGATTTAAGACCATACGATGTGTGTGGAGTTTGTGCTATAGAAGTTGAAGTAGATTTGTTGACTGGCAATAGTGAAGTCAAGAGATTAGATTTGCTTGAAGATACCGGAAGGAGCTTAAGCCCCATTATTGATGTTGGTCAGGTAAAGACACGATAATTTTTATTTTATACCAGAGAAGAGAGTCATGATGTTCGGCTCTCTCTAAATAGCTCTGTTTTGTTAGAAAAGAATGGAGCAAATAAAAAAAAATTGTTCACCGGCTTAAAAAAGACATTAAATACTTTTAGATTGAAGGCGCTTTTATAATGGGCCTAGGATATTGGACATCAGAAAATCTTGTTTACGATCAAAATACAGGAGCGTTACTAACAAACCGTACCTGGAATTATAAGGCACCAGGTATGAAAGATATACCTGCCGATATGAGAATATACTTTCAAAGGAACTCTGGCAATGAGTACGGCGTACTACAATCTAAAGGTAAATCTACGATGTATGTGTGAGATGAGGAAATTCGTTGAACTTTATTTTGCTTATTTTTAATATTTCATGAAACCGAATTTTAATAATATATTTTTTGTTAGAATTTTATATACTTATATAAGGCCATCGCGACGCAGTGGGGCAGTGTCTGACTGTAAACGTGATTGGTAGTAGGTTCGATTTCCACTCGGGGAAAAATCATTTCTCATATTAAAATTATCACCATTGCTTCGCTCTCTTGCTATTGCTTCGGCAAGATCTTTGGCAAAGCTCGGCGTTTAGTTCCGCCAATTAACACGTAATGTCCTAAGTTTGGGGGGAATATGGCTAACAGAGTATTTTGGCACTAGGTTTCTGATATGAGAGATAAAATCTAAAGCTGAAACGGAATATATGTATTTAATAATAATTAATTTATTTAATTAAATATAAATGTTGGTAGTATACATACCTATATATTGCAATCCATAGTAATGGCGTTGTAAAATATAATTGGCCCTACACATTGATTTCGGACAGAAATTTAATTCGGGAGAATATAGACAATTCTCCACTTCGATTAGATTGAAAACATTTTTTTTTTTCAAAATATTCCTTTTAAATTATGTTTTTTAAATACAATATAATTGAAAATTATATATTTAGAAACGTGTAAATATTTGAATGTTCCAGTTTGGACGCACGGGTTCGAATCCTGCTACGTTCGAATTTTCCTAAGTATCTAAATAATATTAAGCTCTTTAAAAAATAGTAATACTCATAATAAAAGAATATAACCCTGTCGTGGCGCAGAGGCACAAGCATGCGACTGAAACCCGCGACAGGTTGTGGGTTCGATTTCCACTCCAGGAAATGTAAAATTTAGTATTTTCATTTCTTGGGTTTGGTAACAAGGCAAAGCGCGGCGTTGAGTTCCACCACTCAACACGCAATGCCTCAATTTGGCGGAAAGTGGGGAACGGAAATGTTGAAAGAGAATGGAGTGTCTTAACACTAGGTTCTCTGGTTCCCTCTGCCTACCCTGCTATATGCGGGATACAGCGTGAAGTTAAAAAAAAAAGAAAAAATATATAGTAAATTGTAACTAAAAAACAAAATAATATGCATAGAAAAGTACTTATATAGTAATATTAAGAAAATCAAACTTTGTATATCAACTACTTAAAATGTTACCAACATACGTAGATATGAGATACAATTTGGACGTTCATCTCGAGGGATGCTGTGCTCGTATCAATTGATTCGTTTACCAGGTACCGGTGAGCCGGCGCTCTGCTTGGCTACAGTTATATTACACGCATTTCGAGAGGCAATCCGTTTCGGACGAATTGACGCGGGATATCCAGACCATTGGGTTGAAATCGGTATGAATAATTACTGTACGACTACTGACTACTTTACTTAATGATAAATGTTATATAATTTACTGTAGAGAGCGAATTGTATTCCGCAGCTTCACTTGCGTGGATTATAAAACATACAATCCTTATTTTTACCATTTTTGGACGACTTTGGAGAAATCCTGTCTTAGTGCTCCCCTACACTCCCCAAGGAACCTACATACCATGTTGAAACTTTCTATATAACATAATATAAATTGATAACTAATGACGATAATAAAGATAATTATGTTAAAAGAGAACGGAGTGTCTTAACACTATATTCTCAGGTTCTCTCTGCCTACCCTGCTATGTGCGGGATACAGCGTAAAGCGTGATTGGTAAAAAAAGAGATAAAGGTACACTATAATAGATTGCAAGTTACAAATAATCATCAACAACCTTCACCTATAAGAAAATAAACAAATATTTAGCAGTAATGGAATGTCTTGGTTCTCTTTGCTCCTTACCATTAAACTAACTATAAAATATGAACACTGTAACAACATGTGAGTCACAGTAGATATATGTGAAGGTACTAAATTGAAGTCCTACTCGAGGTCTTTGTATTAGAATATAGATTTTCGGTTATTTAATCATTGTTTATGTTATTGTTATTATTATCAGCGTGAAGCGTTAAATTTTGCCATATGGCACGCAGTACCATTTTATGGTAGAAAATTGAAGGTTTACCCTAAATTTTATTAAAAATGCTTAATTTTATGCAATATTCTTCATTCATGTACTTTACATATTATATATATTTTTATTTGTTTTAGGTATCCCGTGTACCGTGGAAAATATTTTCATGGCAGTAGACCACAAGATTGAACATTTCGTACTAAAATAGCTTATTAAATATAATTAATTATTTAAATTTCACGTACCGCCAAACATCTTATGAAGGTTCCGGTTCGATGGCATGTAAGCCAGGTTTTCCCCTTTCCCACCCATCCTTTCCTCAAAATGTGGTGGTTCCGATAGCGGACTACTACATTGTCCTCCACTTCCATCTGTATCCTTATTGGTCGGCAACGCATCTACTCTCTCGCATCTATCTCTGGTGTTGTAGATGTCTATGGACGAAGGTAACCACTTACCATCAGGTGGTACTTCTGCTCGTTTGCCATGCGTTATCCATAAAAAAAATTGGGTAGTAGAAATGCATAGTTTAACCTATTAATCTATGTATTTATTGGTTAATAAGATTTTTTTTTCTTATTTCACAAATGAGCCTTAAGCCTACATTTACGTCACAAGTCCCAGGCATAGCAATGAGATGTTCTAATGAATCTCTTTTCTATTCTGTATTAATAAGTTTCTTTTCGTAAGGCGCAAACATATTGCGCAGAACAAAAAGATCACCTTCTGTGCTGAAAGGTTCTGCTATATATATATTATTTATATAATAACATACATGCATAGCTTCACGCTGTATCCCGCATATAGCAGGGTAGGCAGAGGGAACCTAGTGTTAAGACACTCCGTTCCCCACTTTCCGCCGAATTGAGGGATTGCGCGCTGATTGGCGGAACTCAATGCCGCGCTTTGCCTTATTACCAAATATTATATACTTATAAATATAAAATATTATATACAAATGTATCGCATAATATAATAATAGATTTATTATAAATACGATTTTTTTAATTTCAATAAATCAAAAATTTTAATTTAATAATTTTCTTAATTTAAATTTGGCAACACTTGAACAACAATTAACCTCAGTAATTGTACTATAAATTAGGATCTAAATTGAAAAAAGACCCTCTTTACGATCCCTTGGCTTCTGTTCGTTGGATAAAAGTTAATTGATTTATTGCTTGTATTATTTGATATATGAAAATTCCGCGTACGAAACGACTATAATATATAATAGGTAACATACGAAAAGGCTAGAAAGCCTAAAATAAGTGTTTTTCAAAATTACTAAATTTTTTTTCAATTATGTAGTATGACCAACAGGACCCTACTTTCCTCTTCAGCGTCACCGGCTTTTACTAGTAAAAGCCGAATATCTAGATATTTGGCAACAGAATAGGACATAAACACACATGTTTATGCCAGGAAACATTGACACACATTTATACCAGCAAAATGTCTATATTTTAAATATAAGCAATGTTTTAATTAAAGTTACACAACTTTTTTTTAGCTTCACGCTTTATCCCACATATAGCAGAGTAGGCAGAGGGAACCTAGTGTTAAGACACTCCATTCCCCACTAAGTAACTTGGTAATGCCTTTACAAGTATCAATTGTCCTACACATATATTACTGTCTACATCATGTTAGTCTTTAAGGATTCCCTCCAATATGAAGCGTAAAAATATTAATAGAGTTGTAATTTATGCAATTTTTTAGAGTGCAAGTTAAGTCAATTAACGCATTACCTTGAAAATGACTTGTTTCAAATTGTTTCAGTATATATTTGGCTATAAATAAATATTTTTATTAGAATTAAACACAGTTTAATTTTCTACTTTAGACAACCTACTTAAAAGATCATGGATTGTATCTTAGTAATAATATACAAATAAATATTAATATTTTCATAAATTACAAATAAGTTAAACGCAAAAATTCGAATCATTTGTACATCACTTTTTCATTTTCGGATTTAAAATTTAGTAATTAACCAATCAAAACAGGGTTATAATGTGCGAACTATATTGTGTACAGCAATAGACGCAGGATCCCACGTTCTTAATAAAGGCAAATAATTATTGTGATTTTTTTTTTAACTTCACTCTGTATATATAGCAGGGTAGGCAGAGGGAACCAGAGAATCTAAGACACTCCATTCTCTTTCATCAATGCCGTTCCCCACTTTCCGCCGAATTGAGGCATTGCGTGTTGAGTGGCGGAACTCAACGCCGCGCTTTGCCTTGTTGAAAGAAATGAAAATACTAAATTTTACATTTCCTGGAGTGGGAATCGAACCCACAACCTGTCGCGTTTACAGTCGCACGCTTGTGCCTCTGCGCCACGACAGGCGTTAAATATTTAACAACGGTAATAACCAGTAAGTTTTATAAAAATGTGATAATTAAATAAATATCACTTACGATTGCTTGGATGATCAAATCAACCTAGAGGTACATAAAAGGACAGGCGTGAACGAACGTGCTCAGGTGGTTTGTAGCCATGTTGAGAGATTGAGTAATGAAAAATGGTAAAAAAGATGTACATTTCATATGTGATCGGCAAATGAGATATGGGAAAACCGCGATTGATCTTCGAGAACACAGTATCGATGATATTGGAGGAAAGACACATAAAACCATGAGAATCCCCGGAGGGCATGTATCCGAAAAGTATTCTAGAAACACAATTATTAAGAAGTTATTAAAAATTATAAATTCATAGAATCTTTAAACAATTTAAACGTAGATGTATAAAGCATAGTGTGTAAATATCCTAAACATTGTAATAGCCGCTTATAATATCCGAAATATGTAATTATTTCAGTCAACATCGTTATAAGTACGGAAGGTCAAAACGCTAATGCATTTAGTACGTGAAGATAGACCGAGCGACCGTTTTAAATCATAAAAATTGTGCAAAATTATTATTATTATTATTATATTTATGCTTACAAGTGAGGTTATTTTAATTTGTTTAAGGAAAAAATAGTGTCGTGGAAACCTGAAAAAATGTCTAAAATTGTTTTTAAAATAAATGGAATCCAATATGAAGGTAGGTGTAGTTTATGAGAAATATCCATTCATAATTTCATAGTTATATTATTACTGTTGCGTGGGAAACAGATATCCCTAAACATCAACATTCGAAAATAAACAATTTAGAACTTAATTTAGAACTTACCAACGGTCTGACCAGAAATAGATTTAAAGTTAATTTGAACCTACAGTAGAAAGGTATATAAACGACATTCCAATAATCTTCTAAAAGATCTCGGTCTGCCTAGAACTATCATCAGTTCATTTCTAACACGCATTTTGAAGGCGGCTTGAGTAAGTATCTTATCAAGTTTGGTTAGGTAGATAAAGGAGCTCGGGCAGTAAAGGGGAGTGTAAATGCGTACTGCTCTCTCCCGGCGATGGGCTCGTTACCCGTGCGGTAAATCCATGAAATGCTCAATTTTTTCTCGTATAAAATATTATAACCATTATTATTTTATTTTACATTTAATAATTTATTCTATTGTAAAATATACAATTAGTTATTACAGGATCGTGTTAGTTAAATTATTGTAGTATTAAATATTTTTATTTTATAATAATATACGAGTATAACTCTGCACTCTAACGCATTGTGCGTGCTTTTATCTGTAGATCCCTTCAGTTTGGTTGCCTGAAAGAGATCACTTTTAGTGATAAGGCCGCCTTTGTGCATCTGTTGTATTATTTAAAATTTTCTTATGTATAATTTCAAGTGTGCAATAAAGATTTTTCTATCTATCTAACTCTAATTTCTTTCTTACATTACAATTATGTTACCTGACTATTTAATGTCAAGTCAGCCAAGTTACATTTAGGTCTTATTTTCTCTAAACTAATCTTATTTCCCACAAAAATCGATAATAGGGTACTATTCTTCAATCTTAGATATACCTTTCCATTAAAAGACCATTTGACTTGGCGAAATCGTGCGAGATAAAATAGCCTTTTCGGCTTCAATTTTCACCTTTATCTTTTAGATATTGGAATATTAGGTCTAGCTTGTCTGACATTTTTAGTATTAATAATGGATTATGCCTATTCATATCGAAAAAAGAAAAACCTGTCTTCATACTAAGTTCCTTCTGACTACCCTGCAGTGGAAATTTGACAACAATTTTGTAAAAAGACCTGGAAAAAATGGTCGCCAAAAAATTTTGGGTATAAATTTGCAAAAAATAAGCTCTGACATCTAACACCAGCAAAAAAAGAAAAATATAAATGCGGGAAAGAGTAAACAAAAGCAGCTTTGCTTTTATTTTTAATGTAGAGTTCAATAAAATAGCAAAAAACGGTTCTGAATTCATAGCTTTCGTTAAAAGCTTAATTAAATTGAAATTATAAGTAAATATAAATAGAAGTATTTCAAAATATATACTTTTTCCAAAAAATATAATAATTCTTATTCCGTATATTTTGAATTAATATTTAATTTAAAGTATTTCTCAAAATTTATTTCAAGCTGATGGAAAGTATGGGCCAGATGTATCTCTAAACGAATTCATAAGAACAGTAGCAGATCTACGAGGAACTAAGGTTATGTGCCAGGAAGGAGGATGCGGCGCCTGTATAGTTTCCGTTCAAGCTTCTTTACCGCCGACTAATGAAGTACGAACTTTCTCTGTTAATTCTGTAAGTACTTAATCATATAAATGATATTTCTTATATATTGAAAATATAATAAATATATTTTTTTTCAATCTCACGCTGTACCCCGTATATAGCAGGGTAGGCAGAGGGAACCTGAGAACCTAGTGTTAAGACAATCCGTTCTCTTACAACAATTTCGTTCCCCACTTTCCGCCAAATTGAGGTATTGTGTGCTGAGTGGCGGAACTCAACGCCGCACTTTGCCTTGTTACCAAACCCAGGAAATAAATTATATTTATAAAATATCTATTTACTTATACATATAATATTAAGAATATATTATAGTGTCAACGCTTTATGCATCTTTCTGCGCTCTCTTGTTATTGTCCGTTATTGCTGGTTGCCTGGAAGAAATTGCTCATAGCGATAAGGTTGCCATTGCATAATATTTTATTCTCATATTGTGTGATTCTATGTTATATGTTTTCTTTGTGCAATAAAGTGTTATTATTATTATTTTTTTCATAATAATTTGAAGCTATATTGGCGCACAGGGACAGCGTATGGCGCAAAAGTTCGGGGGTTTGATCCCCATTCCAAGAAGTGATTAAATTTAAATAATTTTTATTTTTCTCCTCTAATAAGACAAAATGCGGCGTTTAGTTTCGCTACTCAACTCACAATATCTCGATTTTTGATGGAAAGTAAAGAACGGAGTCTCTTGACACTACGTTCTCTTTGCCATGAAAGATAATACGAGGAGCTATTTTGCATTCTTTTTTGATTTAAAATATATTTTTATACCCATTCCCACCCATATTTAAGTATTGGTCTGGTTTTGTAGATAATTATTAATATGTACATTACTTCTATATTTAAATAATACAACACTTTAAGCTGTTTTATAAAAAAAAAAACATTTTAAAATTATTATACTTTTAAAAGTGGTTTCTAGTTTAAACACAACACAAAGATTATAAATTACGATTAACACCTAAACACTCTAGAGATAAAACTAAAATAGCAGTGTCACAATTGCTTCCTGCAAAGTAATTGTCAAAAGTATTTAACAGCATGACTATTATTATTTTTGCAGCTAATAACGATAACTATATGTATTTCGCTTGACATTGATAAATAAAGAATAAATAATACAGAAACAAAACTGAAAATATCAAGTACAAATGCTTTTTCTCTAATAAAATTAAACATAAAAAAAATATTCAAAAATATTAACATACACACATGTATATGTCGTGGCGCAGGGGCACAAGCGTGCGATTGTAAACGCGACAGGTTGTGGGTTCGATTCCCACTCCAGAAAATGGAATTTTTCAACGCAATGCCTCAATTTGGCGGAAAGTAGGTAACGGAGTGTCTTAGCACTAAGATCCCTCTGCCTACACTGCTATATGCGGGATAGAGCGTGATGCTGTTTTTTTTTAAACAAAAAATAATTATTTATAATAAAGTAATGTTTAAATACGTATTAGTAGTTATAATATATGAAATTTCGCATTAAATTTATGACATAATTATTTTCATTCCAGTGTCTCGTATCAGTGTTCTCATGTCAAGGTTGGGAAATAACGACTGTAGAAGGAATTGGGAATAGAACGATAGGCTATCACGAAATACAAAGTAGATTGGCCAATTTTAATGGCACCCAGTGTGGATATTGCACGCCGGGATGGGTTATGAATATGTACAGGTACAATATACTATAGTGATATGATGTTATACTTTATTAATTGCCTGTCGTGGTGCAAAGGCACAAGCGTGCGACTGTAAACGGGACAAGTTGTGGGTTCGATTCCCACTCCAGGAAATGGAATTTTTCATTTCCTTGGTTTGGTAACAAGACAAAGCACGGCGTTGAGTTCCGCCACTCAGCAAGCAATGCCTCAATTCAGCGGAAGGTGGGGAACGGAGTGTCTTAACTCTAGGTTCCCTCTGCCTACCCTGCTATATGCGGGATACAGCGTGAAGCTATGTATGTGTGTATGTATGCTATACTTTATCTATAGAACAAAAGTCATTACTAAATTTTATTACTTTTTTACTATATACAAAACTACAGTAATTTAAGTAAGAAAATATATATGTATAATTAAAACTTGGCATAAACCTATCTACCGTACCTAAATTGGTAAACCAGCCAATTTCATCTGAGTACTTTACAGCAGACATTAAACAAACACGAAAGATGCGGGACACGTGGAGATGTCTAGATTTCCACACAAATTGGATTTAGTTGGTATACAAAGTAAGGTGTCGATATGCAAATTTCTTAATAAAAGAAAAATCACTAAAAGAAGAATTAAAGCCTCTGAACTCAAGATAATTTAACTGAATCCGTATTACCCGACTGTCAGAGGAGGGTTATGTTTTTCGCACGTATCATGTATGTTTGTAACATTCTCTATTACTTCACTAGTTCCAAATCCTTGGACCGATTTATATAATTAAGGTGATGCTAAATAGGTATTGATACTATAAGTGTTCTTAGATATGTGACATCACGTTTAATTCAATATGGCGCCCTCTAGAGGCAATTACGTCATGAATAAAAACAAAAATATCGTTAATGGGTACCGTGTGGGGTGTCAAAGACTTAATTGCACATTCCAAATATATAACACATAACTAGCTTTTATAGCTTACTTTATTTGTATTTGCTTTCTAAATTTGAAGAATTGTTTCAGTCGGGATTTTTGCTCTTTATAATTATTTGTGTTATTTATAAATAATATTAACAAAACGGTAGTTTTTTTTAATTTATTTACTATAATTTAATTATATTGCATAATTTATCCAACATTTCTAGTTTATACACTGCGAAAAACAAGCAACTAACTATGGAAGAAATAGAAAATTCTTTCGCTAGTAACATGTGCAGATGTACAGGCTACAGACCAATAGCTGAGGCATTTAAAAGTCTCGCCACTGACGCTGATAAGGATTTACGAAAAAAACTTCATGACATAGAAGATTTAGGAGTCTTTAAAACTTGCGGTGTTAAATGTAACAAAGTATGCGATCATAAAAGAAAAGAAAATACTTCAAATTTAGATATTAAAAACGATTGGTGCATTTTGGAGAAAGATAATAATAGAATGATCGCTGTTGAAGGAAGCCAACATAAATGGTTTAAAGTGTACAATTTGGAGGACGTGTTCAAAGCTATAGCACAATGTCAAGACTATAAACTAGTAGCTGGTAATACGGGGCAAGGTAATTTACAATTTTTATGCTTTAACTCATATAGCAGGATAAACAGAAATAATCTAGTGTTACTCCTTTGCTGCTTTCCGCCCGTATTTGAGACATTGAGTATCGAGTTGGTCGACACAACGCTGCACTTCTTATCTGTATATTATGATTTATCAAAAATTCCCTTACGAGTATCAAAAGTCAAAGACAGTATTTATATAGAATTTTTTTTTGTATCTAAATTTATAATATTTTAGATCGATATTTTAGATTTTGACATAGTGTCCAATTTCAGGAGTTTATCATATAACAGAATATCCAAAAAATGTCATAGATATTTTCAATGTTTCGGATATTAAAGGATACATAATAGACGTTAACTTGATAATGGGAGCAGGAATGTCACTATCAGACATGATGGAAGTATTTCTAAAATTGTCATCTGAAAATGATGATTTTGCCTATTTAAAAGAATTTTACAATCACATGGACCTAGTGGCACATATTCCTGTAAGAAATGTAAGTATATAAATACGTAAGTCAGTTCTTTACATACTCCTATTATATTTAATTCTTTAATATATTGGAATTCTCGAGTAATATCAGTATAATAAAATACGCCTGCCGTGGCGCAGAGGCACAAGCGTGCGACTGTAAATGCGTCAGGTTGTGGGTTCGATTCCCACTCCAGGAAATGTAAAATTTAGTATTTTCATTTCTTGGGTTTGGTAACAAGGCAAAGCGCGGCGTTGAGTTCCGCCACTCAACACGCAATGCCTCAATTTGGCGGAAAGTGAAACAGCATGAAGTTAAAAAAAAAAAGCACTTCCTTTTATAGTCACAAATTAACCAAATCAGCAACTCCACTACGCACTAGTACAACTCTTACGAGTAAAACTAATGATTTTAAAATTAACACACATACATACATAGCTTCACCCTGTATCCCGCATATAGCAGGGCAGGCAGAGGGCACTTTCCGCCGAGTTGAGGCATTGGGTGCTGAGAGCAATGTCAATTTAAAAACAATATTATGAATTCAATAACGCTAACACATATAGGTCTGGGATCGTTTTGAATAGTTTTGTAAAACAATAAATGTGATGAAAGAATATAACACTGCTCGCACTTTTAGTGCAGATTACCTACAAAGAAACGACTTTCCAGCGAAGCGGATTTCTTTTTATATTCATCTCACACAATAGTATATACCCGACTGGCATTATTAAATACTAGTCATGTCATAGTCATATTCTTTGTTTCCTTCTTCTGTTTAAGCGTTCAAACAAAAAGTTACTCTGCGCACAAAACTAATGAATCGATAAAAATATAGATTTAAATTAATCAAACCAACTCATTTATATTTATGATATGTTTTATTTACATTTTTCATATATGCTGTATCCCATACATAGCAGGCTGAGAGAACCTGAGAACCTAGTGTTAGGACACTCCGTTCTCTTTTAACATTTCCGTTCCCCACTTTATCACGTTACCAGAGCGAGATGATGATGCTAAATATTATTTAATACTTCCATTTGCTGAAGTGGGAATTGAACCCACAACCTATAAAAATAATAAAAATAATAAATGACCGGCCTAATATACGTTATATTATAATACAAAATGTTATTATTTATATATCTATTTATTTCAGATTGGTACAATTGGTGGAAATTTGTACCTGAAGTACACGAATAATGAATTTCCGTCTGACCTTTTCCTACTTTTCGAAACTGTCGGAGCTATGATAACTATCGGTAAAGTTTGAGCAAGAAATTAAACTTTAAATTACACTTTAAGCCTACGATAGTTACTTATAGCTAAATGAAACTAAACTACAATTTATGGCATATCTTAAATTCAAAAATATATTGGCATGAAAAAAAAAAATTTCGACTCTTTATATAAAAATAATGTGGATGGAAAAAAGGGAATGTAGCTAGTTTATGTAGAATAGAAGTGCAGATACCCTTTATTTTTTAAATAAGTATTACACACATTACCATATAGTTTTTCATAAAGAAGTAAACATATTTTTAGGTACAGGTCTGTTTATACTTTAAATAGGTTATTTTCACAGATTTTAAACATATAATATAAAACAACACAGGCTAATATTAAATACACTCTTTCAAAGGTTGAAAGGTCCCTCTTAGGTCCCACTCACTAACCCTAATTATAATTTATACGACCGATTATTATTAAAACTGGAAACGTTTAGCAATCATAGTACATTATACTTGTCAATGTGTATTTAGTAATGATGTTATAACTTCAAGTAAACACTATACTAATAGTTCTTTGAGTATTTTGGTAGAAAAATAAGTAATTTTAAACATTTTTTGTAGATTTTTTTATGATAATAATTTATTAGTATGAGTAATATTTAAAAAATATATTAATTATATATTTTTATAACTTTATATCTCTGGTTTTTTCCAGCTTCAGCGCCCAATAAACATGAAACTATAAATTTAGTAGATTTTCTAAAATCTGACATGAAAAATAAAATTATTATGAATATAATTCTGCCACCTTTATCACATTGCTGTATGGTTAAAACATACAAGGTTAGTTTAGTATACTTTTAAGTAATAAACTATTTTTTAAGCTACCTAGCTTTTATTTCATCTTCCGTGTTATGTTAGTGTCTGTAGTACTCTTGCAAGCTAAGTTTGTTCCACTTCACAGCGTCTAATTTAACTGAAATTTTGATTTTAGATCAAAATGTATTTGTAAGTATTTTTGTTAATCCAAAACAACCACCGTAATGATATGGCAGATTAAAATGTTTTATATAGTCTACCCTATATCAATGCAAGGCTTGAAATAAAACACCAGCAAAAAATATTTTCTTTTGAAACATATTTTCATTAATATTTCAGTTTATTAATAGTTTTCTCTACATTTTTCTAATTAGAAGATGAAAAAATAACTAATTTACAGATAATGCCACGATCACAGAACGCTCATGCAATTATAAACGCCGGATTTCTTTTCAAGTTTAAGCAAAATGAGCAAATACTCGAAAAAATGTCAATAGTGTTTGGCAATGTTAGTCCAACATTTGTACATGCGGCTAAAACTGAACTGGCGCTGATCAACAAGGATCCTTTCACAGATGATGCATTACAACTAGCACTTAAAACTTTGTCGTCAGAAATTAATCCCGAAGAAGCATTACCCGAACCATCCCCAGATTATAGGAAATTATTAGCCTTGAGTCTTTATTATAAGGTATGTACATGATTGCATATGTGTTGTGTCAACTAAAACAGAAAAATATTAAATTAAATATTTTTATATATTTATTTGTTATAATTTTGTCTTAGGATTGACACTTCTAGAATTCGATTAAAAATTATTTGAGTCTTTGATAATATAAAGATACAAAAAAATATGATATTCCAGGCTATTTTAAATTTATGTCCTGACGATAAATTAAACAAAATATATCGATCAGGAGGAGAAGTCATTAAGCGTCACATATCAAAAAGCCTTCAAAAGTATGATACAGATGAAAGTGTTTGGCCACTTAATAAGCCTATTCCGAAAATAGAGGCGTTGGCGCAATGTAGCGGTGAAGCCACTTTTGCAAATGATCTGCCAGCACAAATAGATGAAGTTTTTGGTGCCTTTGTCACTGCTGATGTAAACGCTGGTAGTGTTATTGATGGATTCGATACCACGGATGCTATGGTAAGCTTTTCATGTTGTATTTTGTAGATGTATTACTAAAGTATTCAATAATA
This sequence comes from Philaethria dido, assembly GCA_033558755.1. Classification (NCBI taxonomy): domain Eukaryota; kingdom Metazoa; phylum Arthropoda; class Insecta; order Lepidoptera; family Nymphalidae; genus Philaethria; species Philaethria dido. Next base: position 351,845 of record JAKGSA010000784.1, read on the forward strand.
AAGTATAATCAATAATAATAATATAACGCCTGTCGATTACCGCTCCAGGAAATGTTCGATTCCCGCTCCAGGAAATGTTCGTATTTTTATTTCCTGGGCTTGGTAACAAGGCAAAGCGCGGCGTTGAGTTTCGCCACTCAACACGCAATGCCTCAATTTGGCGGAAAGTGGGGAACGGAATTGTTGTATGAGAACGGAGTGTCTTAACACTAGGTTCTCAGGTTTCCTCTGCCTACCCTGCTATATGCGGGATACAGCGTGAAGTTAAAAAAAATAAAAGTAATAATAAAAAAAAAATAATAATATATTAGAAGCTTTGTTACTTAACGTAAATTTATATTTTGTTTAATATTTTCATTTAAGCATTTAAAAAGTTTGTGAGTTTAAACATATAAAATTAGGATTAAGTCATTAAAAATTTTCTAATTTCTTTCTGATTACAGAAAGTATCTGGTGTTATTGCTTTTTACTCTGCCAAAGATATACCCGGTGCCAACAACTTTACACCTATAAATATCCCAATTATTAATTGCGTGGAAGAAATTTTGTGTTCCAGTGAAGTTAAATTTAATGGTCAAGCAGTAGGTATTATTGTAGCAAAGCGAGAAAAAATTGCAAATTATGCTGCTAAGCTTGTAAAAATAAATTATAAATCAATTTCAAAGAAAACACCTCTATTGAGCATACAAGACGTTTTAGCATCATCAGAAAATCAAAGAATAAATACCGATAAAATAATAGAACCTACTGAAACTGGTAATGATGTAAAAATAGTTATAAAAGATGAAATATCATATGAAACACAGTATCATTATTACATGGAACCCCAAACTTGTGTAGTGAAACCTAGTGAAGATGGATTTGACGTATATGCATCAACTCAATGGATTGATTTGGCCAATGTTGCTATTGCTGAGTGCTTAAATATTCCTGTGAATAGGTACTGTGTTTTAATTATATATTGTAAGTGAAAAAATAACATATTTATGGAATTCTTACTCAAAAATATAGCCCTCTTGGTACAGTTAGAACGTATGACTGTAAAATATATTTTTAGGGTCAAATATCAGGCATTGTTTTTTTTTATTCAAATTACAAAGCCAAAAAAAATAAAAGCTCCATTTTTATTATCTAAAGCGCGTATTGTGTAACTGTTATTGAAAACCTTAGTTAGGGAGTATAAAAAATGCAATGTAAGGTAGAGAAAATATATTACCACATTCTTACCTCAAAAAATACTCGAGAAAATACATACATACATAGCTTCACGCTTTCTTCCGCATATAGCAGGGTAGGCGGAAGCAACGTAGTGCTAAGACACTCCGTTCCCCACTTTCCGCCGAATTGAGGCATTGCGTGCTGACTGGAGGAACTCAACACCGCGCTTTGCCTTGTTACCAAACCCAGGAAATGAAAATAACCATTTCCTAGAGTGGGAATTGAACCCACAACCTGTCGCGTTTACAGTCGCACGCTTGTGCTTCTGCGCCACGACAGGCAAGAAAATAAAAATGTTAATTCTTCTTCAAAGTTCATGGGTTTCTTAATTTTATATAGTTACACAAAAATAACATTGATATAATTTCAGTGTAAACGTAATCGTCCGTAGAGTTGGAGGCGGATATGGAGGAAAAATAACTAGGTCTACACAAATTGCTTGCGCTGCAGCATTAGTCTCACATTTACAAGGAAAATGTTGTAGGTTTGTACTACCTTTACAAACCAATATGAAGATCATTGGGAAAAGAGCTCCAACGTACTGTAATTTGGAAGTATGTCACATATGTTATATTGACACCGTTGAAAATATAATTCAAAAGCCTTACTTATAAAGACACATATATATATTTTTTGTTTAGTGGTGTCTAGTCTAAGAATATTCATTATTACCAATTCACAAAATAGCCTTGCTTGAGTTTTAACCACTTCTACTATTTGTTAAAATTTGCTATACTATTGACATATAACTTGAATCAATGAAATCTTAAAAAATAATAAAATATTTATCTAGTAGACAAAAATACTTGCTGAGTAATCCTAAGTTAGCCAAATTAAAATAACTTAATGTGAAATAATTTTTGTTTCCTTAAAAGTTTGGTGTAAACAAAGAAGGTGAAATTCAGTATCTAAAGAATAAATATTATCAAGATAACGGCTGCTCTAAAAACGAGAATACCACATTGATGACGTTAGGCCATATGCACAATTGTTACGACTCAAAACGATGGCGTGTAGAAGCCTACAGCGTACTAACCGATACTGCATCAACAACTTGGTGCAGAGCTCCAGGTAACGCTAATTTAGAGGATTTAGTAACATATTTTAGTAATTGGTTTGGTACAAGGCAAAACGCGGCGTTGAGTTCCGCCACTCAGCACGCAATGCCTCAATTCTGCGGAAAGTGGGGAACGAAGTGTCTTAACACTATGGTTCTCAGATTCTCTCTCCCTGCTATATGCGGGATACAGCGTGAAGCTAAGTAAGTAAATAAGCATTTTAGTAATTTGACTTTTATAATACATTTAGGCGTACTTTTTTAGTTACCAAAGAAAATACATTCATAGTGATTGTGAAAATTGTACGATAAATAAAAATATGAAGTATAAAATATATTAAAAAATAATATTGAATTTTTAGCTTCATGTGAGGGTGTCGCGATGATTGAATATGTAATGGAACGAATAGCACACGAGACAGGAAAGGATCCCTTAGAAGTGCGTTTACAAAATATGACAAAAGAAAATAACCCAATCCCAGAATTAATAGAAGAATTAAAAAATAATTCTGACTATGATCAAAGGGAACAATATATTAAAGATTTTAATAAAAACAATCGTTGGAGAAAACGAGCTTTGAAAATATTGCCGATGACTTATGATCTTTTTTACTTAGGCCCATATAACTGTATAGTGTCTATCTACCAAGCGGATGGCACAGTCGCTATAACCCACGGTGGTACTGAAATGGGGCAAGGAATAAATACAAAAACAGCACAAGTTTGCGCTTATATTCTAGGCATTCCTATGGAAAAAATAATTGTTAAGCCTAGTTCTAGTCTGACATCGCCTAATTGCATGGCAACAGGAGGTAGCGTTGGAAGCGAATGTGTTGCATACGCTACCGTGAAAGCTTGTGAAATTTTAAATGAAAGACTAAGTCCCGTAAGAAAAGAACTTAATAATGCTAAATGGGAAGATATTGTTAAAAAAGCTTATCAGTCAGGAATTAATTTACAAGCATCATATATGTTCTCTACGAATGAACCTGTAAAACCATATCTTATTTATGGCGTAGTTGTAATGGAAGTAGAAGTTGATATTCTCACCGGAAATTATGATATAATTAGAGTCGATTTACTAGAAGATACTGGACGAAGTTTGAGTCCTGAAATCGATATTGCACAGGTAAAAATATATAAAATGATATTATTGCTAAACATTACTTACATGAATTAAAATTGCCCATATGCAATTTTTTGCCTATAGTTATCAGTTCACCCAAGCGCATCTATAACTGGTCGAAAAGTAGAAAATGGTTTGAAAAAAAAACCAAATTGTGTGTTAGACTTCAATATTAGTTAAATAAATTAAATTAAATTCGACATTTAAACATATATATTTTTATAAAAATCTTTTTTTAGATAGAAGGTGCATTTGTAATGGGTCTAGGATATTGGACATCAGAAAAAACTGTGTACGATAAAAACACTGGAAAGTTACTAACAGATCGTACTTGGACTTATAAGCCACCTGGAATTAAAGATATACCTGCAGATTTTAGGGTATATTTTCGCAGAAATTCAGATAACAAATTCGGTGTTTTACAATCAAAAGGTATGGTGATAATGATAAAAAGACAATAAAGTTCTTACCATCGCTATAAAATACCATTGCTATAAAAGCAATATTTTAACTAATTTACCAAATATTTTTATTAATCATAATATTAATTCATATATAACGCCTGTCATGGCGCAGAGGCACAAGCGTGCGACTGAAAACGAGACAGGTTGTGGGTTCGATTCCCACTCCAGGAAATGTAAAATTTGGTATTTTCATTTCTTGGGTTTGGTAACAAGGCAAAGCGCGGCGTTGAGTTCCGCCACTCAACAGACAATGCCTCAATTTGGCGGAAAGGGGGGAACGGAAATGTTGAAAGAGAATGGAGTGTCTTAACACTAGATTCTCTGGTTCCCTCTGCCTACCCCGCTATATGCGGGATACAGCGTGAAGTTAAAAAAAAAGTATATATCTTCTTTTGATGACGTTAAAAATATATTTAGAATGAATTGGAAAAAATTAACACACTGCAAAAGATGATTATTTATGTTTTAAAAATATAAATTTGTATAGTTACATTATAACACTTTTTTTTAAAATTATTAGCAACAGGAGAACCAGCATTATGTCTTGCAGCAGTTATTACACACGCGTTAAGAGAAACTGTACGGTTAGCTCGTTTGGATGCTGGATATGAAGATAAATGGATTAATATTGGTAAAATTAATAAATATATTAGTGTTTAGAGACCTATACTTTTATGCATTTTTTTATGCATGCTTAAAAAATTTAATACTGAATATTTTGTGGGGAACGGAGTGTCTTAACACTAAGTTGTCAGCTTCCCTCTGCCTACCCTGATATATGCGTGATACAGCGTGAAGTTAATAAATCCAACCGAATCTGATTAAAATCTTGTAGTACACTTTTGCATTTGTTTTTGCGCTCCCTTTTAAAGCTGACATATAGGAAAAATATTTTTCAATGTAATATGCTTTTAATTGAATGAAGTGGGTCGTATATAAAAACCAAGTATACGCCTCCGTTCCGCTAAAGTCCTAAAGTCCCACGCGTATTCCTGTAATTTTAGAAAAACACATGACAATGTTCTTAACTTGGTTGAAGAAGAAATAAGATACCATAATAATGACAGTATTATGTCTTTAATATTTGTAATTGTAAAGATAATATTAGAAGAAAGCATCTAGGCCGTGGGTTTAAATCCCACTTGGGAATACCTACTTCTTTCTAATTTGATTCGATTGTGTCATCAATAATCTAATCGAAAAGATACAATATTATATAATTATTCTTCTATCCTCCACCTCTATACTAAGACACAGCGCAGTGTTAAGTTCCGCCACTTACCACACAATACCTCTAAATTGGGTAGAAACCATCGAATGGACATTTCCATTCGACTAACACTAGGTTCTTCAACGTTCTTAACACTAGGCTCATTCTAACTACCCTGCTATGGAGCGTGAAGCTCTTCAATGGTGTTGGTTTTTCACTATTTATTAAATAATGTAGACGTACTACATCAAAATAATTATAATGACTTGAATTATTATAACCGCTAGAGATAAATCGGAAAACTATTTTTTTTTACTTTTAAACTTTATCCCTAGCGGGTTTATAAAAAGTATCTATGATAACAATCTGATAACAATATGATAACAATCGGTCGATTATTTAATGATTACAAATTTCTATATTTCAGGGAACCCTTGCACCACCGAGAATGTATTTATGGCTGTTGATCACAAACTGGAGCATTTCAAATTAAAATAAGTTGTGAATAAGAATAAAAGATTATTATTATATATATTAAAGTGATATTTTAATTATATGTTTTAAATTTTATTCAGAATTTGTATCTAAATTGTAAATTTAAACAATAGTCAAATTAGTCAAAAGTGTCAGAAAAATATCGAAACGACAAAAAATATCGAAACGCTAAGAAGATGAGACAAGTAACAATTCTTTTTTTACGTTTATGAATTATCTCTGTAGAGTCATTATTTTTACTATAATGGTTTATGATTGTTTGTTTTTCTTATTGTATATTTATAAAGTAAAATTCAATACGAATACGTAATTGTCTATATATTTCTGGAGTGGGAATCGAACCCACAAACTGACGCATTGACAGTCGCACGCTTGTGCTTCTGCGCTACGACAGACTATTGTTTGTATAATATTATTAGAAACTCTTGCTTGCAGCACAAATTTTCTTATAACAACTTTTGCGTGCCTAGTACCTAGCAAATACCTTTCATTTGAGGTTTAGATATACACATAACATGCAATCTATATATAAATTATACATATAAGAAAAAAAAACACATATGATGACGAATTAACCTCATTTTAAACAAACTACGCAAATCAACTATAAAGAACTTCTAACAAACGAAGGACAAACAGGCGTGTACTTACAAAGAGTTTAAAAACGTTATTGGAAAACATTCATATCAAATATTCAAAGCTCCGCCCCATTCGACAGTTTGATTGTGTCTAATGAAAAAATCATATTTTCACTCTTTAGAAATAAGGAAAATAAATATATTGTTCCATTTACAATGTTAATAGGAAAAATGATTCACCGTTATGGAAAATATTTATATCTTAGCTATGGTATTGACTTATCTTTCCACCATATTATTAAATAAATAAGATTAACAAAAAAGACAACCGAGTTCATATAAAATGTTCATATAGAACATTATTACGAATATCTCAAAAACTACTTGTCAGATCTTAACTAGATTCGATTGATACCACATCAAAAGCAAAAGTTATCATATAAAAAATGAATTAAAAAAATCGGTTCACCCTTCACCCATTAAAAAGTTATGCGACAACAGATTAAAAAAAATCCAATGGAGAACCTCCTCCCTGTTTGAAATTAAAAAAAAACTTTTACACAAACACATCTCCTTCTTTTAAGTTTAAACAAAAACCTTACTGAATTTAGGACATGGGTCTGATGATGGACCCACATGATGGACGTTCGAGAAACAATATCAAATCATTGACGATGTTGATGTTTCGTCATCCAAGCTGGACAAATTCCTGTACTCTAAAAGCCTAAAACACGTAACTCTGGAAGAACTCACAGCTCCGTAGAAAATAAACATCCCAAAAAACATACTTTTCAAATAAGCAAATACTCAGAACTTATTAAAAAACTGGTCTAGGTTTTATTAGAAGATAATTAGTTTCCGCCGTCCAGATTTTGTAATTAATTGCCTTTTATATAACTAAATATAATATTATTTTTAGCCTATAAAAATAATTTTATGCTCCTAATATTAAATTTATAATAAATCAATATTATTAATTATCAATCAATCTTTTCCTACACATATTATTTAGATTACGATGTTTGAGACAAGGATGCCTTTCCCACTCTGTCCTATATTTTACGGTCCTGATAGAACAGGGATTTTATTTCCTCTTAAATGGATGTCAGGATTTCCCTTTTCCCCTTTGCCACCCACCCTTTCCCCAAAACGTGGTGGTTCCAATAGGGGACTACTACATTGTTCCCTCCTTCCATCTGCATCCTCTAGTTCGGCAACGCATCTTCAACATATCATAGCTTCATAGGTGTTGTAAATGTCCATGGGCGAAAGTAACCACTTACCATCAGGTGGTCCTTCTGCTCGTTTGCCATCCGTTGTCCATAAAACAAAATGTCAAGAAGTGAGTGTCCAATATTTTAATACGGAAGTAGTAGTAGCTGCCCTTTTAGAAGAGTATATATCGAAGTATATCTTTTCGTCCATGAGGCTGATGCACAGTAGGTCCTGGTTGATGTTGATCATTTGGGATGAATTGCGATATTGCTTTCCACCAAATCCTCTATACGTACCAACAGCAATATGTAGCGATAGCTTTGTCCCGGAAATTATTGGCTACTTCTGTTGTAATGGAGGCAATAGTATATCACGTGACACGTCGGATAAAGATTACAAAGTTTTAATAACCGAATGTAATAATTCACCCTCAATTAAAAAAATATAAAGTATACTTCCTTCAACTGTAATTAGATTAAAAATATCACCTGTTGTGTTTTCCCACCAGTGAGACACGACAAAACTGTTGTTTTTTATTGTATTCAATTAAGTTATTTTAAAATCACTTAATAGATTCTTTTTATCAGACAGTAATCATAAACCTTTCCCTAATTGCAGGAATGACGTATTTACCCCGAGCTAACGATACCATTGGCTTAGGGGCGTGGCGGTACAGTCAGGGCGATAATAGATATACATTTATATTTATTTTATTTTGTAAATAATACGATGTTAAGTCGTTTACGTGAACTAAACAACACTAACCACCAACACCAACACTAACACTAACACTAACACTAACACTACCATTATCACTACCACTATCACTATCACTACCACCATGACCACCACTACCACTATCATGGTAGTGATAGTGGCAGTGATACTACAACTACCACTACCACTATAACTATCAATATCACTATAACTATCACTACCACTATCACTACCACTAACACCAACACCAACGCCAACGCCAACGCCAACGCCAACGCCGTTAACGTAGAAGACATGACCACACTTTTTTTATAGAATGACATAACTTGCCACAAGATTCCTTCCATGTAGATGTGACACTAAAAGTACTATCTGGTATATAGGTATTCACGATTCTATATTGTTGAAAGAGAATGGAGTGTCTTAACACTAGGTTCTCTGGTTCCCTCTGCCTACCCTGCTATATGCGGGATACAGCGTGAAGTTAAAAAAAAAATAAAAGCTATTCTATAAGAAAACTATAATATTTTCTACTAAGCAAACCTAAGATAATTCCGCATCAGTATACCCCAGTAGCCCGCCCATTGGAAAGCGTTGCAGCGTCACGTACGTCCAAGTACTAGAACAGCTGTCCTCGCGTACACATCGTCACACGTATGTATGATACGTCTTACTATATCTATATAAATAAAGGAATATAATTATAAAACTTATAAAAATATACAATTACTAGAAACTTAACGTTAATTTATGCCAAAATTACACATTTGCATATACAATTTTTAAATATTGTAGCCTACGTGTATTGGTGTATAAGCTATATTATTATATAAAGTTTCATCTGGATCTGGTCAGCAGTTTTTGTATGAACGTGAAACATAGATTCATCCATTCTCACATATTTTTAATTTATTTTATTTTTAGGATTAGACAAGATTAGATTTGTTAGGTAAAGTCTGATATGATGATAGAAATTGAAGACTATCATTACCTCGACACGAGGTCCTTTTCCACCTCGCCGAGGTTCCACGGATGATTGGGGCAGTTCCCGTGGGCCTCGGCCAGTGGCGGTAGAGGAGCACCGTACAGATTTAGTGGGTTTACGGTCAGTCTCTTTACAACCGGTCCGGAGTCCCACATTACCTGTCCGAGTCCCCGCGGGCGGGTATCCGTAACGGATTTCCTCACGTTAAAAAAAACAGATCCTCTTCCAGCTAAACGCGGAGAATACAATAAATCAAAATTCTAATATAAAGAGATTATTTTTTTTCAATTGCAAATAAACTTTGTTTTTTGAACGATATGTTCTTTGTAATTATTTTTAATATTTTATATAATAATAAAAATTAAATAACTTAAGATAATTACAGGAAATTGGGAAATTTACATAATTCAAAAATAAATTAAATACAATATATTTTTTCTTGTAAAATGTACGTAATATTAATATAATAAGTGGAAAAATACGTAATTTTATAATAATTTAGATTTCATCATAAAAAGATGAACTTCAAATAACATGCACTAAAAAGTCCAACTATCTTGTAAAATTTATTTGACTATCCAAATACCCCAAAATTATATTCAAGAAAGTATTCATTAAATTGTACCACTATTTAAAAATCAATCCATTTTCATCGGCTAAAAATTATATTAGGAAATATATATCTAAATGTAACTGGATTAATATTGTATTAAACATTTCCTGCTATCCATCAAATAAAAATCAAACAAACGAAAATCTATCAGATTTCTAAAAAAATGGAATATACAATTGACTAATAATTAAAAGAAATAAATAATAAGAGATGCCTCTTCATTTTGTTCAACAAAAAATTGACTTCAAACAAAAAGTGCTAAAAAAAATATTACAAATAACTCCAAAACTGCTCGTCAAAATTTAAATAAGACCACATCACCTATTATATAAAAAAGAATCATCAAAATGTGTTTACCCGTTAAAAAGTTATAAATAATTTTAGAAAACGAAAAATTTGTAAAATTGGAAACTGTCGAATCGTTCTGACCCCTAAGATGTACGTTCTTATCTCGCTACATTTTGACGTAGATGGCTTATAAGTCTTATACGCTAGTTACAACATGTGTTTTAGCAAAAATAATTGTTTTCTCTGTAGAGAGGTTTTAACAAATTTGCAAAAACTTGTACAATTTTTTCTGTATTTATCTTATGATGTGTTCCGGTTCGATGGCATGTAAGCCAGGTTTTCCCCTTTCCCACCCATCCTTTCCCCAAAATGTGGTGGTTCCGATAGCGGACTACTACATTATCCTCCCTTTCCATCTGTATCCTCTAGGTTGGCAACGCATCTAGTACATCTCTTGTGTTGTAGATGTTCATGGGCGAAGGTAACCACTTACCATCAGGCGGTCCTTT
>JAKGSA010000784.1:362444-376588 GCA_033558755.1 Philaethria dido
AGTAAAAGTTATAAAATTGGAAAATGTCGAATTGTTCTGACCGCTAAGCCGTACGTTCTTATCCCGCTACATTTTGACGTAGATGGCTTATAAGTCTTATACGCTTGTGTTTTAGCAAAAATAATTGTTTTCTCTGTAGAGAGGTTTTAACAAATTTGCAAAAACTTGTACAATTTTTTATATATTTTCTAAAACTTAAAAAAAAATACTGTCATAAGTGTGTGGTGCGGAGGTCATGCATGAAGAGGTTAATGGCTGTGGACGAGACGAAAGAGGTATGCAGGGACCGTAGCGTTTGGCGCTCCGTTCTCTCTGACTACCCCGCTAGGGATAAAGCGTGAAGTTAGTCTAGTCTAGTCTATAAGTGTGTGATCATTTAACAGTGTATTTACCTTAAAATGTTAGTTTCCATACTTTATTCCGTGTATAGCGTGTCCATTTATAGTATATGTATGTAATTAAATTCGAGTTCTGATTTTTTTCTGTAGATAAAAGATTAATAATAATTTTGTTAATTATATATTTATTTTTTTAAATATTTATTAATTTCATACTTAAACACGAACGAACAACCAATGTTCTAGACAAGGCAAGGTTTGGTATTAACCAAAAAAGATACATTCCGGTAAGTCCTATATAACTTTCTATGAATTTGTTATTTACTTTTTGATTTCACACCGTGTTTTATGTTACCAGAGTGAGAAAAATAAAAATGATATAAATGTGACTCCTGAGTGGGAAACGAACGTCTTTTTTTCCTATTCGTGAGGATAAGTCCCTTACGGGTGGTACCACCCGCCCATTTCGGGATTCGAACGGATCATGTTGGACTTCTAAGCCAGCATATAAAAGGCCGACAGACTATCCAATAATACCTCACGGAGCTCCTCCTCAGTCACCATTAGGTGGGGCCATAGGAACTACCCCAATTTTTCATGAACCCCGACGGCATCATTTTTTCTTGCCAAACGATCGTTCTTAAATCCAAATATTATTATATTTGGATAGCGGAAATTTGTAAAAATCTTAAAGATATGCTAACAAACAATATACTACGTGAGTTCCTGTAAGAATTTCGACATAGCTCGATAAGAACATATATTTTAATTGGCACTAGAACGGTTTCCTAGAGGCACAAATGGAAGTCCTCCTACGTTTATTTTTTTTTATCTTAAGTGGTTGACAACACTTTTAAAAAATATTACAATACTTGTCATAATACATGAATATTTTGGGAAAACAAGTTGAAAAAAGCATCTTTTTGTGTACTTCCGTAGCGTGCATTGCGTAAATTATACGAAAAATTTATGATCATGTTCACTAAAACACATAAAAATAACCGCTGAGCATAAAATGTTTTTACAGAGATAATGTAGTAATAAATTAAGCGTGTAATATAAATAAATAAACAGAATTCCTGTTAAATTTTAACTTTAAAATTTTATTAGCTTTTAAATTACCTATTTATTATCAAAGTAGAGAATGACATAGCATAGAGGGTTATCTGTCTTTTTTGTAAAAAGCAAAGGTTCGCATAATAAAAATCAGTTATTAATATTTAAATGGCTATAATAATATAATTCACAACAGTTACCAATACCAGTAATTCTGAGCTCTTTGATTTTCGCGATTATTACACATATTAAATAAACTATTTTAACCGGTTTAATCGCATATATTTTACAGGTAGTCTACCTGTCACCACGGACTACTCTAAAGTATTCGAAACGTTGGCTTTCAAAAAATATATTTCCGAATACTAAAATATACACAATTAATCCGATTTAAATAGTTTCATTTAATATCAGTAATTCTACTAATATTATAAATGTGCAATTTTGTCTGGATAGAGATGGATGTTACTCTTTCACACAAAATCTACGGAACAGAATTACATGAAACTCCACAGCAATATCAATTTTACATGTAAATATCACATAGGTTACAATTTTTTAAGATATTGTGTAACTTAGCGATAATATAACAATAAATAAAAAGTAAGACAAAGTGCGGCGTTGAATTTCGCCACGCAACGCCTCAATTTGGTGGAAAGTGTCTTAACACTAGGTTCTCTGGTTCCCTTTGTCTACATTGTTGTATGGGGGATACATCGTCAAGCTTAAAGAATCTATTTTCTGTAAACCTTGTTTAATATTATTAGCAAAATAAGTAAATAATTTATAAATAATGGTCTACAGTACACGATCTTACAATGAAATCCTTAATTAAGACCCTTTGTTCTGCTTGGTAGTATAAAATCGTGTCTTGTTATATCTATGAAAGCAGAGTATTGTTTAAACTGAAACATGAATTGCGTCACTAAACCACACGAGCTACACTTCATTTTTTAATATATTATGTAAACGATATCGTTTGACGATAAGTGGAAAATGAAATCGCGCCATTAAAATCTCTCTTCGCCGTAGCGTTTGGCGCTCCTTTCTCTCTGACTATCCCGCTAGGGATAAAGCGGAGATCAGGTAAGTATTTCCCTATAAAAAAATTCTAGTCTATTCTTATAGACTATTTAAGGCTGGGCTTCTTAAACTTTTGTCATTCACGACCCTAGAATTTTGCTACGCGACCCCATTTGGGTTTATATATCATAGTTTAAATCAAATCAAATCAAATAATTTTATTCAAAGTAAGAAGTTACAAGCTTCATTTTTTGAACGTCAAATAATTTACCACCAGTTCACTAAATTTAATGCCTCAGACCTGAGAAGAACCGACGCAAGAAACTCAGCGGGACTATTTTTTTTTTCATCTGTCAATACTTTACAATTATTAATTAGTGACAATGATACCTTTGAAATAGACTGGAACGAGCATTTCAATCCCAAGGCGTGCTATCATTTGTAAAATGATTAATTAAGTAATAACCTTTAACACACAAACGTCTTTTCACAACTTTTTTAAATTGTGATATAGAACATTTCTGGACGTTTTCTGGGATCCTATTGTAAAAGCGTACACATTGTCCCATAAAAGAATTACGGACTCGATGCAGTCGAGTTAAAGGCGCAGCAAGTTTAAGCCTATTTCTTGTATTAATACTATGCACATCGCCAATTTATAATTTAATTAAGAAGTCCTGGTCTAAAGTATTTATGTTTTACAATTTTATAATGGATCGTAAAATTATCACTAATGCGCATTTCAAGCCTTCACTCGGGTCACAAGTCCAGCGCTGCCCGAGGTCCTGTACGTGCAAATCGATGAGCACCCTCAAAGTGAATCCATAGAATGCTAAAGAGATCCTTACCTGATAAGAAAGCGTATATAAAATAAGCTTTTCTCAATTTATTATTAATTAAGTAATTGTTAATCTCCGTCCACGCATAAGCTGACTGAAGATTTCTTGCCCTGTACACTTTAATCCAACACGTATTAAAAATTATAATATATATATAATTTACATTAATTAATTATTTATGGGTCTTTTTACAATTTTCTGGCATTCCTTCGATTTAGCGACTGTTTACTCGTATATTTGTGTGAATTTGAACGTAAAAATGTATTCCGTTTCCCATAATTGTGTTGACTGACAAAAAAGATGGTCCCATTGAGTTTCTTGCGCCGGTTCTTCTCAGGCTTGAGGCATTAAATTTAGTGAACCGGTGGTGATTTTTTGACGTTCAAAAAATTAAGCACGTAACTTCTTATTTTAAATAAATGTTTAACTTTGACTTTGGATATGGCTTTGTAGTAATATTTTTTATTATATCGTCATTATAAAACTGATTCTTAGATTACTTTGTTAGTACGTCATAATTACCATTTTGCCTCACATCAAGTATGCTGTCAGTTGCATGGGAAGCAACACATGGTGGTTACCCATCGATTACTCGCTCTAATTGAATTTAATTCCTTGAATGATTTTAGTTTTTAAGTAGTTGAAACGGCGAACTTCTTCGCCATAATCTGCCATAATTTCTTTTCTGATTACGAAAGAAATACGCAGGGTCCGTAGTGTTTGGCAACCCATTCTCTCTGGCTACCCCGCTAAAAAAGTAACAATTTTATTTAATCTCTATAATTACCATTTTTGGTTTATCGAAAGTATTCTTCTTCTAGCCCTTATCCCATTATTTGGGGTCGGATCTCCTTACTTTTCTGCGCCAAGACGACAAGCAAGATCGCAATCTTGGTTGTCGGTTCAGGCAAAAAAAAGAAAATTTGATTTGGTTTATCGAAAGTGATAAAAAATATCTGAAGTGTTACTATAATACGATATTTAAAAAAAAGTTCTATTTTTTTATATAAACCTAGTGCTCAAAATAACGAATACAAAAAAGAATTATCCAATTTGGCAGACGTTAGGAATTATTCATATATACAAATTTCAGCGGTTTATTTTTATTTATATAGATAAAAAAAAAATTAAATAATCATATTGTTAAATAATGAAGATAATGGAATAGGCTAAAGAAACATAAGACTAAAAAATTAATGCAGATTCAATTTAAGCAATAATATATTTAATTTTATTTCTGCTTACGTAAAATATTACAACTTTTACTTAAACAATTTATACTAAATATTAATTTACAGTAATATTTATCAAAAGAAAGACAATTAGTGACATTGAATCGAATTCCAGACTTCTTATTTTTTAACAGATCAACATGCACCTTAACAAGCATATGAAAATTGCAGCAGGATGTGGAGGGGCTGCCATATTTGGAATTCTTTTCGGATGGGTGCTATTTCCTGGTATTCTTAAACATCAACTGAAAAAGGTAATGGTTATTTGAGACTATTATCGTGGCACAATGGAACAACGTCTAATTGTAAACCAAATTAGTTGTAAATTTGATTCCCATCCCCCCAGGATATATTTAAATTATTTCATTTTGTGTTCAAAACGTGTTCGGTTGCGCTATTTAACAGCAATGTCCAAATCGAGTTTGGAGCAGGTTTTCCATTTTTGGGAAAGCGTAGACCAGATAGTCCTCTCATTAGGCTCTCATTGATTACTCTGCTATACATAAAGGTCAACAAGGCCACGACATGGCTATAGGATCAATTACTGGTCGTTTTTTGATATTCTAATTAGATATATTGATTTGAATAAAAAAGTTTTTATAATTGAGTTTAAAATCTACACATACACAATGCCAACAATCAACACGTTATGCCTCAATTCGGAGGAAAGTGGGGAACGGAATTGTTGAAAGAGAATGGAGTGTCTTCTCTCTATATGCGGGTTACAGCGTGAAGTTAAAAAAAATATTTATAAATTTTAAAAATTAAATAAATAATAATGAATGATTTTTTCAAAATAAATATATATTTCATACTAGTTTCCTTTGTGTTTCCAAATCGTTCAAAGAAATAGTAGTTGGTAAATTGTCCAAATATTAAAACTAAATAATATTTCTAAATACGCCCACTTCAACTACTCAGTCGTTTATCAAAACAGACCACCAACAATCTATCAACTGCATGAAAATTAGCTTTGATTCAATCCTTTGAGATCTTCCAAACCTTTTCAAATTGGACTTTGCTTGTTTAGCTTAAACAATTATAATTATATTTTAAAATACGTCAATCTATGTTCATTCGAAATATTAATATTGTATATCTCAAATGATATCTTAGGGACGCCATCTTGGTATTGTTAGGAGATGTTCTTGTTTACTCTACCTGTTTTGAAAACAGTTAAAATAATAGTATAGATTAATTAATAGTATAGATTAATATTGAACTAAATACCTTTTTTTAGCTTAGGGATACAACGACCCTGCAACGTGGCAGGCAGATGGAACCCGAGAACCTTGTGTTAAGACACACCGTTCTCTTTTAATATTCCCGTTCCCCACCTTTGGCGGATTGTAGCATTGCGTGCTGAGTGCCGGAACTCAATGCCAATACTAAATAGCATAAATGTTTAATATTCTCATTCCCTGGAGAATGATCGGGAATCGAATCCACAACCTATCGCGTTTACGGTCGCAAGCTTATTCTTCTGCGCCACAACACACCTCATAACTAATAATTCTTTAACTTTTAATTCTTCTAAATAAACCAGCTTAACGCTTAATCTGCCAAGCAGAGTAATCAGAGAGAGCCTAGTGTTAAGACACTCCATTCGACGCTTTATGCCCGAGTTCGAGACATTACGCGCTATAGGGTGGGACTCAACGCCGCGCTTTATCTTCTTAATATTTATAAATATTTCTTGTATAGTATTGATTCAATACGAACACAACTTTATAGGAAATGGCTCTATCAAAAAAGACAGACGTACGTCAAATGTGGCAAACATTGATTCCTTACACTCGGCACAAGGTGTACCTTTTCAACTACACTAACGCTGAGAAGAGGTACAGAAAGGAGCTCTGCCTATTGTGAAGGAAGTTGGACCTTATTATTTTGAGTAAGTGTGATGCAATTGTGTGATTTATATGGAATGGATTTTAAAAATAAATATCTCAAAATATATCTTGAAAAGTATATGTAGTTGTTTTTATATATATTTAAATAATAATAATAATTACTTAATGTTTTTTTCGCTAATATTTACTATTATTGTGACGATGATTTTCACCACTCAACTCATCTTTAAATTATATGTAGGTCTCTTTGAATACCCCACAAAATGCGGCAGACACTTGTAACAAATTAGAAGAAAATGAAATAAGCCTTTAATATAAGCAGTGACCATTTATTTTATATTAAAACCTCAAGTACATATATATATATATATATATATATATATATATATATATATATATATATATATACATATATATATATATATATAATATTTTCATTCGCGCGTCCGTGACATTTTGAGATATAGAAATAAAGAACATAAGGAATTTGTACAGTCTCAGTGGTCTCATCAACGTCATTTTAAAATCCTTAAACCTCTTTATCACACTCAGTCTAAGCAAATTGAAAATCGGAAAATAAAAAAATATCGCCAAGATTAGTATCTGTCTTACCACTATTGGGATATAAACCTACAACAATCATATGAGTGGGACAAGTCATAACTGCGCTACAAAGGCAATAACCTTAATTATTAAGTTATTTAATGAAAAAAAGTACTTTCGTTCATTCATCTATCCACTTCGTGCTCTCGATCTAATACGACGTTGACAAATTAAAATGTGCTCGGTAAAACGGAATAGGCTCATATGACGGGTAACAAAATACAGACGAAAATTGAATATTTTTTTAGCTTCACTCTATATCCCGCATATAGCAAGGTAGGCAGAGTGAACCTGAGAACCTAGTGTTAAGACACTCCGTTCCCCATTCTCCGCCGAATTGAGGCATTATGTGTTGAAGAATATTGAAATTGAATATTGCCTAATATTATCATATTTAAAATATTTGTCGTTTCTCTGTTCTGATAGTGCGGCGTTAAGTTCCGCTACTTATATATACTACTTATATATACTTATATTACGCAATGTTTCAAAATCTGGTGGAAAGTGGAGTGTGAAGTGTTTGGCACTTACTTCTATCTAACTACCCTGCTATGCGTAAAAGAAAGCCTAAAATTAACTAAAGAATTATACTTTGGAAGGATATATCTATATATAAATACGTGAAGCAAAAACTTTGGACCCCTTTTTACGAAAATTAAGCGGACGGAAGCTCATGAAATTTGGCACAATTATAGTTTATATAGAGAAGGAGTGCAGAATGCTAACATTTTTTTTAAATAATGCATAAAAACAATATGAAATTAATAAAATAAATGTTACACGCACTACCATGCGTTTAACATCTATGTTAATATGTAGTGTCATATACATACATTGCTAAAGACAACGCGTTGTTAACGCGTCAATCGGGACGCTAGTGTACATAAAAATATCATCAACACCGTCGTAGTGCAGTTGATGATTGAGGGGTCAATTCTCTTATTACTCCGATCTGCTAAGAAACTAATAACTTTGGGTTCCAACAACCAAAACCCCCATAAAATTGCCTAATATAGGATTTTCTTTTCGGGAGATACGTGAAAACAAAAAGTAGAGCATTTTTTTTTAATCTAATGTGTAATATATCAATGACTCAATTGTTAAATTAAAACAATATAACACCTGTCGTCGCGCAGAGGCACAAGCGTGCCACTGTAGGCGCGACAGGTTGTGGGTTCGCTTCCCACTCCAGGAAATGTTAGTATTTTCATTTCCTGAGTTTAGTAATAAGGCAAAGCGCGGCGTTGAGTTCCGCCACTCAGCACGCAATGCCTCAATTCGGCGGAAAGTGGGGAACAAAATTGTTGTAAGAGAACGGAGTGTCTTAACACTAGGTTCTCAGGTTCTCTCTGTCTACCCTGCTATATGCGGGTTACAGCGTGAAGCTAAAAAAAAAAGAAAAAACAATATATATTGTTATTTTTTCTTCCATAAACACAATTTAATATTATTCTACAGCAATCGAGTCTGATTAATAATTCGTATTCAGTTTCGCAACGTTGGCTCTAATGTTTTATAAATGACAAGGTTTTTGTAGAAGCCTTTAATTTACTATAATCGATATAGAAAAGTACAGTAAAAGTGTTAGTGTGACGTGGCTCGCTAATTATAGAAATTTCTTAGTAATTATAGACCATCCTGTATAATATATAGATATATAATTATATAAGTAGAGATAACACTTGTGTATTTTAAAATGTGAAATTCATTTATTTATTAAACATTTTTAATATTTTTAGTAACCTCGTTGACGAATTTTAATTAATATTACTTGAAATTTTATTGAATTAATGTACTTTTAATGCATTGTTTTAAAAAAATATTAGCATTTTGCACTGCTTTTCTATACAAAATAAAAGAGCGCCAAGTTTCATGCACCTCCGTCCGCGTAATTTTTGTAAAAAGGGGTACAAAGTTTTTACTTCACGTATTTATATATAGATATGAGCGGAATTCGCAAACTTATGGTTCTAGTACTTTCTTTTATTTTCCATAATAGTTTTTTATCCTTATTGACACAATTGAGCACGCTTTATAGTCTGCAAAGATAATCTACAGATAAATCTCTTAGTTCTGTACTGTACGCCACTCAGCTCTCCATTGCAAGCAACGTCATGCTTGCTGGGTAGAGCTTAATACTGTATGTTCGGTGAGGACCTCACCATAGTTTTAAGATACAATTAGGTTAACTTAAATAGAACTATTTAAGTATGCTGCACATATAATAAATAATAAATAAACAAAAAAAAAGAAACAAAAGGCAAGGGCAATGTGAGCCCGTGGATGTAATTTAATCCCTAAAAAAAAAATAATGATTAACCCGAACATGGAAAACAAACTATTTTAATGGTAAATATTTCTAAGGTTTAAATTAAACTCATAACTATAGTATATACAAAATCTATCAATTTCGCAGAGAATGGAAAGAAAAGGTTGAAGTGGAAGATCAAGATGATACAGACACAATTGACTATAAGAAACTAGATAAGTTCTACTTCCGAAAAGATTTATCTGGGCCAGGTTTAACAGGGGAGGAAGTCTTGGTTCTCCCACATTTGTTTATGTTGGTACGCTACTTTAAAAATAAAAATTTTATTACCAATTTCTAATATAAATATTTAATAGATTCAGTTGTATGTATTATGTTAATATAGACTTAACATTACTTAAATGTTATAATTGTCTTACTTCTACAAATATATTTTCCACAGGGTGTGGCGACCGTAGTTCATAGAGAGAAACCTGCAATGATTAACATGGTCGGCAAAGCTTTAAATGGCATATTTGATAATCCAGAGGATGTTTTCCTTAGAGTTAAAGTTTTGGATCTTCTGTTTCGAGGCGTCGTTATAAATTGTGCAAGAACAGAATTTGCGCCTAAAGCAGTTTGCACTGCAATGAAGAAAGAGGCTGCGGATAGATTGATCTTTGAACCTAACAATCAGTATAGGTTCTCCTTATTTGGAATGGTAGGTTATTTTTAAGTTTAGATTCCTGAATTCACTAGTATAGAATAAATCACCAATGTGTGCAACTTTAGAGGTGAGATGGACAACAGATTGATTTTTCTTTTGTGTAGTATAGAAATACTTATTCTACATGAAACATAAAAAATAATAATTTCTACTTATTATTCAGCGTAACGCAACAGTTGATAATCACGTAATAACTGTTAGACGTGGTGTAAAAAATGTGATGGACGTTGGTAAAGTGATAGCTATCGATGGTAAAATGGAACAAGAAGTATGGCAAGGCAAATGTAATGAGTTCGAAGGAACTGATGGAACAGTATTTCCACCTTTTCTAACTGAACATGATAAATTGGAGTCATTTGCTGGAGATCTATGCAGGTAAATTACATGATAAAAAATCAATAAAAGCTGTTAAAATAAAATCACTTTGTGTTTGTCTTGTGGTTCTTCTTTATATGTAATTTTCCCACGATAACAAACAGACATTTTTCATTTTGTATAATACTCATCGCTCCAAAATTTCAATTATATTACTTCCAGAACGTTTAGACCTTGGTACCAAAAGAAAACATCTTACAGAGGAATCAAAACCAATCGATATATCGCCAACATCGGTGATTTCGCCAATGATCCTGAACTGCAATGCTATTGTGACTCCCCAGATACATGCCCTCCAAAGGGTTTGATGGATTTGACCAAATGTATAGGTGTGCCAATGTATGTCTCCATGCCGCATTTCTATGATAGTGATCCTAAATTACTGGAAAATGTTAAGGGATTGAATCCTGATGTTAATGAACATGAAATCGCTATTGATTTTGAGCCAGTAAGTATAATGTCATAGTATATAAGTATGTTTGTATGTGTGTTCTTTTGTAACAAATCACACTAATTATGATGAATGTTTAATATATTTCATATTACTTTAGATTACTGGTACACCTTTAGTAGCAAGACAAAGAGTGCAGTTTAACATGCAATTAACAAAAATTGAAAAATTGGATTTATGCAAGGATCTGCCTGATGTTATTGTGCCTTTATTCTGGATAGAAGAGGTAATAACATGGGTTAATAGATATTATAGTATTAATTTGCGCTTTGTTATTTGGCTTGCGCGTATTAATTTCCAAAGCAAAGAATTAATCATTTTCCCGGACAGATATTGAACCCACAACTTCGTTTACAAACAGTAGCTCTCCTGCGCTGATCATATATGGTAATGTAACAAAATATATAATATCAAACAGTGTTGACCCATTACAATTATATAAAAAAGGTTTACTAATTAGAGAATCGTTTTGCGGAAGACATTTTTAACTTAAGTATCGATTAATAATCGATTCACATCGACAAACATTATGGGCCTGAATAATTATGACGAATATTTAAACTACTTAAATGATTTTTGAAGCCAAATGCCAGTTCCCCTAAATAACCTGCAACCGGCCGGAATTGACCTCAATAAAACTGAAAATATGGCTTGGACGAAGACATTTACGTACAATTTATGTAACATTGATTTTACTTCCAGGGTCTAGCCTTAAATAAAACATTTGTAAATATGTTGAAACATCAACTATTCCTGCCGAAGCGTATTGTCGGGGTTGTTCGTTGGCTGTTAGTATCTTTTGGCATGTTGGGTTGTCTCGCAAGTTTGGTGTATCACTTCAAAGGTACTATTCGTGTGGTAAATGTTAAAATATTATACTATATGTATGTATATGTAAGTAATGTTTTTTCTTTCATTATTCTGTTCGTATGGTTACGATTTTTTTTAATTTTTGTTTATATTTGTATTTTAATGATTTTATGTGTTTATGAACATATCTTGCATATATAGCTTCCAATAGAAATTACATTGTTATATTTACAAAAATGACAAATAAAGTCTTGGACACATCCCAAGAGGTGTGGGTTCGAATCCTGCTACGTTCAAATTATTAAACATTTCAAAGATATATTTGTTCTACTACTTAGATGTCAATAATCCTTTAAAAAATATTAAATATAATAAAAGCTATGTGTATATAAGCAATTAGCAAATGATCTTTGTTATTTAGTTTGAATAATACGTCTTATTATGACAAGTAATTGTGAGATCATTTAAGGAGCATTTAGATTACATATTACATAGTGGTTCTATGAATATATTTATAAGATAAAGCATGTAGGATAATTGTAATAAGATTTATATAAATAATTTAAGTTTGCTTCCATATAGCAAATTTCAAATACTTTCATAGTCATAGCGTAGGCTTATATACATATATAATAGACCCACTCTCAAGTATACTTGATTGTATGTAATAAACGTAAGCTTTGATCTTCAAAATCACTCTTTTGGAGTGAAATCTCTCCCGCTATTTACTAAGTGACTGACAGACAGCACAAAGTCTAAACTAATAGAAATTTAACTGAAATTTGAAATGTTGTTTCATTGGGGAATTTAAATATGTACATATATAAGTAATTTTTCGAAATTCCTATGCAAACGAGAGAAAAAGGGTTTTAAATTTTACAGTACAGAAGATTGAAGCTTGAAATTTAGAATATTGATTTCTTTGAATATGGTAAAATATATTATATGGTAAAGCATAAAGTCGATTCAAATGAAGTTGCAATCACCAAATAATTTGACCTATACGTCACACGATTTGACGAATTTTAATACTCATGAAAATTTATGAATATTTCATTTTTCATACAGTTCTTAAGCTTTCCGAGACCAATATTTAAGAATCCAATCATTACTTGCGCTCACAGTCGATATTCCGCCCATTTCAAATTTTGGCTTTTACATGATGGAAGGCAACACTTCCTTTACCTAAATTGCTAAATGAATCACATTTCAAATGTTATTGGTACATGAAGTATATATAATTTCGAATAGAATTTAGTATTTTCATTTCCTCGCTTTGGTAACAATTCGGTGGAAAATGAGTGTTAAAAGAGATCGGAGTGTCTTAAAACTTGGTTGTCCGGTTCACAAAAGTTTAAAATAGATACAACCATAACCTAATGAATCTTATGTTATATTATAGATTTTTATTTTCATATATTTTTTACAGAGCACATAATACGCTTCGCCGTTAAAAAAAAAATTCAAGGCATCAATGAATAAACGATGTGCCGCGAGTGGCATTTTATTTGTCCGGACAGATGACCCCATTGACACGTACACAAATCCCGCTTCTCCTGCGCCGGATATCCATTCTTCTAGATCCTGGAATGTATAAAGAATAATTTTATATCTTTATTTTATGTACTATTAAACAGAAGATGATAATTTCTAATTAAATAATAGATTTCTTGATATCTTTTATCTTAAAAATTAACTACATATATAAGAATGTGAAGAAAAATCTTTCGAGTTTCGAATTTCAAATAAAATCTTAAATAATTGAAATTTATATGGAGAAGTGCATATGGCCAATATTTTTTATAATGCCTTGAAATACATTTAATTAATAAAATTAATCGTCGACGGTACCATATGTTCGACAGTCTTGTATAAATTGACATAGAGAAGGCTAAGGCAATGGGTATTTCACGTATCAACAGGGCTATTGATGTAAAATCTTTAAATTGGTTTTTATAAAATTAATATGAAACATTAAAATAGTCATCTAGGCTATATATTATTTTAATTTCATGCTGTATCCCGCATATATCAGGGTAGACAGAGGGAACCCGAGAACCTAGTGTTAAGACACTCCGTTCCCCACCTTCCGCCGACTTGAGGTATTGTGTGGCGAGTGGCGGAACTAAGCGCCACACTTTGCCTTATTACCAAAACCAGGAAATGAAAATACTAAACATTTCCTAGAGTGGGAATCGAACCCACAACCTGTCGCGTTTACAGTCGCAGGCATGTGCCTCTGCGCCACAGGCGTTTTCTAGTGTATATATAATCGAAATAAAGATACGTACGAAAATAATTATAATAAACTGTTGATAAAATATATACATCAATTTGATATAGAAGGGGTCAATGTACACGTTAAATATCTATATATAATTAGCACATACACCTCAATATTTGTATTCATATTAACTGAACCCGACCAAAATAAACAATAATAGTACGTCTAGACCAATCCTTCTCACAAACATATTTAGATAGTATATAAGTCGTCCTGTCGTGGCGCAGAGGTACAAGTGTACAACTGTAAAGCGACAGGTTGTAGGTTCGATTCCCACTCCAGGAAATGAAGTATTTTCATTTTCT
>JAKGSA010000784.1:376688-393303 GCA_033558755.1 Philaethria dido
TATATATATATATATATATATATATATATATATATATATAAGTTAATTAAAACATTCCACTCACAGCATCCAATCTCTTAGATTCCTTGCAATGTATACAGGCCACTTCAGCGACGTTTGGCAAAAACGGTCTTGGATATGTTACAGAGAAATGTCCATTTTGTAAAATGAAACTAACATTTTTGGCCATGTCGTAAGCATGTGGCACTTGTGGTCCAAAGTGTCTTCTTAAAACTCGTTGTAAAATAGCTACGCTGATTCCATGTCCCAAAGTCGCACCAACATGCCAAAAAGCATTGACTGATCTATCAATAAAACCCATGTTATCCGTAAATGATCGTGCAAAGAATGGCGTTACAGAATATGGCGCAGGACTTCCGGAAGTACTTGTCGCTGGCGCGTAAAAGGCAACAGTGTTTATGTACATGAAAGGTACTTTCATTTTATATACGATGCCCAAAGCGCATTCTGGATATGCACCATCTAATATTATCAGATCGTAACTTCTTCCTGAGCGTAGAAACGATCTTGTTTCGATGTCATTGAGAAAAGAATCGCATGCCTGAAAGGAAAGACTATAATTATATTTTTAGAACGTTAATATTGACAAATTACGAGATATACGAGTACTAGTATTATTACAAGATACTTTACTAAATAATTTATTAAAAATAAAGAAATAAGTAGGCCTAGTGTTAAACTACACTTCGTTTTCCACTTTTCATCCAACTTTGAGATATTACACATTGAGTGAAAAACCCAACACCAAACCATGTCCTACTTATGATTAAAATATAATAACTCCCCCGCACTTAATTTAGTAGCCTTTATATTTACTCAAACACTGTCCGCTGATGAAGTGACTCTTCAATATTTCTGTAGAAATTAGCAAGTAAAATATGTGTAACTTAGTTACCGTTAAATATTATCATACCTCATATCCGTATCTTATAATATCCATATATGGCAAAGGCTCCTCTCCCCTCATTCTTGCGCCTACAAGATCGAAGGTCATATACCCTCGTACGAAGGAAGCCAGGCCTTGGGGAGTTATTTCTTCTAAGCCCTCAATGTGGAAATCCGGGAGGAATGGACTGATTAATGTGATATTGTGATCCCTGTAATTTGAAATAAAGTATGGATAAAGGCATATGTCATAATATGTTCTAATCGCCCGATGTCAATTGAACACATAAAATTAAAAAAAAAAGTTACATCCAAGATAAGAGATCCTGCTGTTTTTTAATAATTAATTATCCATATATTTAAAAAAATGAAAAAATATTTGTTAAAATTGTCTTTACTCCTTGATTTGACTTCCTTTAAATGAAGTAAATGTGTCTTGTTCCACAAATAATCATGTGAAGATTTAAATTTACATTACCTTCTTATTAATCCTCTCGCCAGTTCTATGAATGGTATTTTGTGGGATTTGGTACCTCCCATCGTGATCATCAGTATGTCGCTTCCGCATACCGAAGCCGCGAGCAAAATTGGCAGGCAGAGTATAGGCCACCGTCGACCCTGAAAAAGAAAAATAATTTCGTTAGTTTTTTTATACATTATTAGTTTTTTTTAAATATTGTGGTGCTTATGCTACATTTACGTTCTTAGCTATATGATTATTCAAATTTTAAATATTGTTAAATCTAATATGAAAAGCACAAAGTTTTTATATATATATTTAATATTTTATGTACCTATATATTTTCCTCTTTTTTTTTTAAACTACACAGATCACTTTTTGAAAAAGGCTCTTTGGCTAAATGTCTACGCAACAGCCACAAAATGAACGATGATAAAGAAAAAAACATTAGTCAGCACAATCTATATAAAGTTTGGTAACACTTAATAATGTTCTTATAGAACTTATTATGCAAAACTGCACAACGAAAGTGCAAAAAAGACACTCAACTCTTGACAAATAATTGTTGGTGGTTTCGTAATTTATTTTTAATATACTGGTAAAAAACCGTAGGAAGCAGACGAGAGGAATTTTACATGTTGATCCTTTAGGCTGAGTAAGGGATCTCTAAGAGATTTCCGTGATTACTAGCAAAATGAGAAAAGATCGATATTTTATGTTCTACGATTGTACTATGAAAGATAGAAATTGACATATTTTGATATAGATCATGTAGTTCATATTTTGTACTATAAGTAAATCGTGATTAGCTACATCTCAAACTTCAAAAAATGAAGCATGTAACTTCTTATTTAACGCCTGTCGTGGCGCAGAGGCACAAGCGTTCAACTGTAAACGCGACAGGTTTTGGGTTCATTTCCCACTCCTGGAAATGTAAAATTTAGTATTTTTATTTCTTGGGTTTGGTAACAAGGCTAAGCGCGTGAGTTCTGCCACTCTTACACTCAAAGTGGGGAACGGAATTGTTGAAAGAGAATGGAGTGTGTTTAACACTAGGTTCTCTTCTTCCCTCTGCCTACCCCGCTACATGCGGGATACAGCGTGAAGGTGAAAAAAAAAAACTTCTTATTTTGAATAAAATTATTTGACTTTGCAATGCTCCTTCGAATAAATCCGAGTAAATAACTTACATAATTATCATTTATAAATGTTTGCCTTAGCTGACCACCGTGTTCTGTTGCAAATGTCTCAATCATGCGACACAAATCTTATTTGTTAAAAGCCCCAAAATAATAATAGATAAAAAAAGAAGTCTTATTTGTTGAAATTCTTGACAAATAAAAATGTTTTTACCTATGTTTTGTTTTTAATTACACACACTTCTCGTGAAAATCATGGTGGCCATTAAAATGTACACAGTTAATCCGGTTAATATAGTTTCATTTAACACTTTAACAATATTTTCGTTCTCAAATTCGACTCCTTACATAACAATATTTGATGGTATTTTATGATGAATGTACTAGCCGATATGTAGTAATAGTTAGGTGTAATCACCTACATTTCACTGTTCTACTATCACAAATGTTGTAATACATCGAGAATATTCCAAATGCTTTCCTATTACAACATTTGACTTCATAGGAAAAAACCTCTTACATACGAATATGTATTTGAAAGAACAAAATATAAACATTAGATTATTGTAAGAAACTTATTAATCAGATCTACTAGTCTACGCAGGCTGGTTATGGGTTCGATTCTCACTTTAAAAAATAAATTTAATACATTTCATTTTGTATGCAATTTCTATAAAATTTGTAGATAACGAAAATAATATTCACCCAATAAATATTATAAATTTTATTACGTCACGGCTATGTGAAAAAATATATGTTTTTAAATTTATTAATTTTTATACAGGACTTTATTAACTTTTTTAAATCATTATCCCGTCCTGCATTATCAGAATGAGCCTGATCTAGCAAAAAAAATTATACGTATAATTACTATAGAAATTAGAAACAAGCTATTTACTAGCAATTTATGGCTAAATCAGATTGTAGTAAAAATTACTTTTCGCACATATATTTTGATATTAATTGTTTCCCACTAATTTGTTTGAATAGACAATAAAACCTAAAATATCATTTGCGTAGGAATTTCGAGAAATTCTCTCTTTAGTAATCCCTTATACTTTCCAAGGAGCCTACATGCCAAATTTTAGCTTCCTACGTCCAGTAGCAGCTCCTGTACGCTGTCTGTCAGTCAGTCAGCCACACAAGCATTTTATGTAAATAAATAAAAATATTGCCGAACCGGAATTGAACCTGCGACATAATGCACTTCTAGGTCACTTATATATTATCTGACGTTTCTAGGTTATACCTAAAAACGCCAGAAAGACACAAAAATATTTCTTGTATTATCGTATTTAAGTAATACTATTGTAGACATATAATATAAAAAGTCGTGTATTTTTGTGCCGTGGGAAGAAAAGGGCTATTCTTGTCGGAGCTATTACTGACATATTGCTTACGTACTATAGCCGTTCCATTCGTACTTAAATATCATGTTCTTGCAAATAATGGTATTTTTTTATAGGTAAAGTGAACCTAAGCTGGTTCATAGTAGCCTCTACCCTAGAAGCCACTCGGTTGCAGTAGGAGCGATATATATAACAGCAAAATCAGGCCATGTTCTACTAAAAGATCAGCCTGTCTATAATTATAATCGGTTTATTGTAGCACGTATTTTAAAAGCGTTACGCGCCTACATTTAAGTTGCAAGTTCATCGCAGTGCCTGACAGCCGCATGGGAATCCATAGAATGCTAATGTATTTCTTCTCTAGCACTATTAAAATAAAACTGAACCGACTTTCATTCATATATTCTAATTAATTTTATTTTGATTTTTGAACGCCTGGCGTGGCGCAGAGGCACAAATGTGCGACTGTAAAGCGACAAGTTGTGGGTTCGATTCCCACTCAACACAACACCAAAGCGCGGCGTTGAGTTCCGCCACTCAACACGCAATGCCTCAATCTGGCGGAGAGTAGGAAACGGATTTGTTGAAAGAGAACGGAGTGTCTTAACACTAGGTTCTCAGGTTCCCTATGCCTATACTATAATTACTTCTAATAATTACGTTGTGTACACATCATATATTTTAAAACATTATTCAGACATTTAGAATTTAATATTATTTGATACTTATCGTGATATAATGCCCAATTTCAAAAAATTATGGCGTATGTGTTGGTCTGATATATAAGTCATTTTACTGGAAAGTTTTTAAATTTTAATCTGTTTAGTAGTATTAGTGTGAAAGACTAGCAAACATCGATCCACCCTCACACACTTTTGCATTTATATGACTAGTAGAACTGAAATTTTGTTTAAAAATTTTAACACACCCGCCCAACGCTCATGACTACCATTATTTTCATACAATCTTTGCTAATCTTGACCGAATTCATTACAAAAATATTACCTCTATAATACAATCTGCTTACTACAAGTAACTTTGCAGTGCACGTATCAGTCTGATTGATTTTATCTCTTGTCCCATTCATTAGGTGCAAAGGAGGGTAATGTGTTTGGCACGTTTGTCCATTTTAACGAGTTCGCACCTTAAAATGAATTGCCTAAACCTAGAATATTACAATGTTTTGACCACATGCTATATATAGAAATAACTTTATAAATAATATTCGTAGCAGTAATGATCACTTAAAAAAATATTATGAATAAAATAGGCCGCATTAAAAAAGACATATATTATAATTTATTATTAACTAGTAACCCCATTTACATATAATATGAGTTGCTCTGGCAATGTGTGACGTACGTCACTTATCATATATTATAGCGTATATAATATTTCAAAGCATTATTATAAACAATACAGGCTTTTTGCACTCTTTAATTCATATAAACTTTAAATATGCCAAATTTCATACCCCTCCATCCGCATATTTTTCGTAAAAAGGAGTATAGCATTTCCTTCATGTATTAATTAAAATTGCG
This sequence comes from Philaethria dido, assembly GCA_033558755.1. Taxonomy (NCBI): domain Eukaryota; kingdom Metazoa; phylum Arthropoda; class Insecta; order Lepidoptera; family Nymphalidae; genus Philaethria; species Philaethria dido. The sequence goes on from JAKGSA010000784.1 coordinate 382,084, forward strand.
TTATTTAACATACATTTATCTATGAAAAATAATAATAATCGATCAGCGATAAATATGTACTTCGTTAATATAGTGTTATACTTAAATCAAAAATACAGTCTTAGTGTATACCTGCAATGCAATTTCATTACTTTCTGCCGGTTAATCATTGCAGGTTTTGACCTCATGCGGTGTATAGTTATTTTGTACAATTTTCTAATATATAAAAAACAAAATTATAGAATCCATCATTAAAAAAGAAGAAAATTGGTTATAATCAATAAATAATTGATTTGTTATGATCCTATGATATTAATTTCGTATTGTAGACTTAGACCACTTCAACCAAAACTGGTTAATTTCCGGTTATACGGAATTTTAATATATTTAGATAGATATAAAATAATTCGTTATTGCCTATAATATTAGATACTATGATTTAACAAAAAAAAGCGACTTCATATAAAATATATTTAATTTTCTTTTTTTTTAAATTTAATTATTACGAATAACTCAAAAACGCTCTTAAATAAACGGGACTACATCAGAAATGGGACTACATCAGAAGCATTAGCTATCAAATAAAAAAAGAATCATCGAAATTGGTTCACCTAGTAAAAAGGTACCTCCCCCTTTTTTGGAATTGGTTGAAAACATAGGTTTCTTTCCTATGAGTTATCATAGACATGTCATGGCGTGACTTATTATGTTATTCAATAATTAACTGACAAATTGACATGACATAAATACCTTCACGAATATGTTATAACGACCTGCATCCGATAGTCGGTCAGATTACAGATGTTGACGCAATGCTTGGCCCTTAGATAATACCTCTTTCTTCACTTGCTTTTAACGTATATTGCGTTAAAAATTAATTATTTCTTGAAAACATATTCATTTACTGGAAATAAATTATGTATATTATAAGACAAGGACGCAGGAATGTCTCACTCGGGCATATGAACACTGACTATCGTATATATGTAAGTACCTATACTCGTATGCCTACCTAGTGGCCAGAGCTTTAACTCCCAAATTTTGTTGGCGACCTTTTTTTCTTAGGTCAGAAACTTTTATTGACCTCGTTTTTTTGTCACTGGCAATTTTTTCAAATAATATAAGGTAAGGTAAGCCGGTGGGTACCGTGTTATATGGACGCCACTGCTACCTATGAGTCAGAATATAAATATAATGGCTGATTCATATACGTACACCACCGTAACGCAGTAGAACAGCGTGTACCCAATGGTAGTAGGTTCGATCTGAAGAATGGTTATATTTTAATTATTTACCCTGACCTGGTTATATAAAGTGCGGCTTTGATTTTCCTCCATAAACACGCAATATCTCTAATACTACAGAAAACCGAGAACGTAGTGTCCTCACACTAGATTCTTATGGACAAGTGTCCTTAGTACAACAGTGTCCTTAGACAACAAGTAGTTTTACGCATGCAACGTTTTTTTTTTAATTTCACGCTGAATCCCGCATACAGCAAGGTAGGCAAAGGGAACCTGAGAACCTGGTGTTAAGACACTTAGTTCTCTTTTAACATTTCCGTTCCTCATTTTCCGCCGATAGGAGGAAATGGAAAATTCCATTTCCTGAAGTGGGAATCGAACCCACAACCTGTCGCGTTTACAGCCGCACGCTTGTGCTTCTGCGCCACAACAGGCATTATTTATTAATTAATGATTCATTTAAAACGCAATATTACAAGATACAAATTTATCCATAAAAAGAATGATTTTGAAACTGTATGGTCATAAAATACAGTGTATCTCCTTTTCTGGCAATTTATTTATGCTATAGCCATTCGAATTACTTTGAATTTCGATAAAACTTTTTGAGTTTAAGTTATGTTAACTATTTTCTTAAGTCCTTTGTGACCTAATAAAAGTATATAAATAAAAAAGTTTCAACATTATTACTTTATGAAGCAAAATGTATTTTAGTTCGTTTTTAGCACCAAAAGTAATTTTTATATCAATAAACAAAAATGAATTCAAAAATTTTGTATCAGCTTCTTTATATCATCGATAGATTTTTTTCGACTTATATATATATAAGACAAATCAAAGTAAGATGACTTACTGGTCTTGAGATCAAGGCACAGCGCAGATCAATCAACCTTGAATCCCGAAATTTTTTAAGGTGCTTTCTATAGTGTAAATGAGCAATAAGAAAGGAATTTTGAAAAATCCGCCCATAAAGGATCGAAATAGGGTTTGAAAGTTTATTGTGTATAATTTGGCATTTTTCGTACACTTAAGAAATAGTCCTGGTCATTGGTAAATCTTATTACGTCACGTGAAATATCCGCTAAATAATTTGGATTCACCATTATTTTTAGCTTCACTCTTTTTCCACATAGTAGGGTAGTTAGAGAGAACCTAGTATCAAAACACTCCGTTCAATTTTTTCCACGCGAAATTGAGACATTGTGTGTTGTCAAGCGGAACTCAACGCCGCACATTGTTTTACTAGAGCAAAAATAAAAAAGAAAAAAAAAAATATATATATATATCCTACTATACAACAACGGCCTCTAATAATAACAATTTTTAATATACAACACAATACCTATCCAAAAAGGAAATAACAAACTTAACTAAATATTAACACGCCATAGACCAAGGCGACCTTGCCTTATTTTCCTCGAACATGCCCTTAAGTCAAAACAAAAGATATATTAACTTTTGTAAATAAAGCCATTAAGTCACCATAAATAATCACTAGCATCACGTGCAGTGTGGTCCATGCCTTATATGGAGTAATGTCTTCTATTCAATAGCTTGCTTTATTTTGATGTAAATTAACATGTTTACAAACAGTGTAAAGCTGGTGCTTCGTCTTTAGAAGTTTTATAGCTCATCTATCAATACATCTTTGTATAGCTTTGTATTTCGGTGGAAAACAAGTCTTTTATGACATATACTTTTAAATTAATTATATTTGTATTTTTATTGGTATTGTTATTTTATTTTTAGCTTCACGCTGTATCCCGCATATAACGGGGTAGGCAGAGGGAACCTGAAAACCTAGAGTTAAAACACTCCGTTCCCCACTTTCCGCCGGATTGAGGCATTGCGTGCTGAGTGACAGGACTCAACACCGCGCTTTGCTTTGTTACCAGGTTAAACTCAGGAAATGAAAATACTTAACTTTCGCACTTCCTGGAGTGGGAATCGAACCCACAACCTGTCGCGCTTAAAGTCGCACGCTTGTACCTCTGCGCCACGAAAGGCGTTATTAATTTTGAGGTATCTAAAACAATAGTAATAAAGTTTTTAAGTGTCTAATAAGGCGCTATGGTCATTGTGGTATATCCTAATCTTTTTCTATAATTGGTATAAAAGCAAAGCCCTAAATTAAGTAGCAAAACCATGGCGTGAAATTCCGCTTAGCTTTTTTGGTTCTATCACGTGGAAAATGACGTTTGTGATAAAATTGTCAAGAGATAAAAGATATTTTTAAAAGTATTAAAAATCACGTCTCACTTGATTCTCTTTGCGTATCCAGCAATATATAGTAATTAAATTAATTTAAAAATATAGTTCATCATAGTTCATTCAATGTGCAATGACCTTTACTATAAGATTCTATATACATATGTAGTTAGGCGCGTTTGTTTGTTTTCGGTGTGTATTTAGCAATGGAATATTTAGTCATAATAGATCATTGTGAAACGGTTTTAGCTTAAGGAAATTGTTAAGAGAGGGCGACGACCTGCTTTTAAGAGACCACATAATAAGAAATCAATCTCGTAATGGTAACAATTGACAATCAACATTTTGTAATTTAACGTGACGTTTGTCGTGTTTTTTATGAATAACTACGGTGATGGTGAGTTCAAACTAATATTATCGTACTATAACTGTTGCAAAGCAGAGTATTCACTACATACATACATATGGTACATAGCTTCACGCTGTATCCCGCATATAGCAGGGTAGGCAGAGGGAACCTAGTGTTAAAACAATCCGTTCCCCAATTTCCGCCAAATTGAGGCATTGCGTGTTGAGAGGCGGAACTCAACGCCGGGCTTTGCTTTGTTACCAAACCCAGGAAAAGAATAATTCCATTTCCTGGAGTGGGAATAGAATTCACAACCTGTAGCGTTTACAGTCGCACGCTTGTGCCCCTGCGCCACGGCAGGCGATCATGAAAGGTTATTCAGAGTGAACCCAATGTCAATATACTCCATTTCCCGCTATCCGCTTGAATTCGTGATATTGCGTGTTAAGCGGAACTCAACGCCGCACTTTATCTTACTAGAGCGGAGAAATTAAAATAATTTATTGAACCCACAAACAATTGCGTTTCCAGTCAAACGCTGTCCCACTGCGTCACGACGCTGTCCTTATATCCTTCCGTAATATTAAAAAATATTAAAGTTTATGAAGGTTGATGAATGGATGTTAGTTTCAATTTCAATTCAAACATAATAATTCCCCCGAGTAGGCATCAAATTGGCAACCAAACGTCAGACGTTGCCCCACTGCACCACGACCATCTCTATATTTTGATTACATAAACTTATTACGATCGTAGCGTAATATGTTCACGCACATTTACAATATGCTTAAAATTCCATAGTATGTAAACAACATTCACATTTATTACTTTATAAGTTTATATTTTTATACATGCGTTAAGAGATAATAAGTTGAAATTGCATGAATAAATTGCTCTTAAATACCCATGCATCGATTTTTGACGAGCTTTTAGGAAAAAATCGAGGTTAAATGCATAACAGTTTGGACGTCGAGAAAAAATATAGGGTCAAGTCCTTTAGTTAAGGAAATCAAGTTAACTTTCCGATAAAGTCGACCTTCAAATTGTAACAACAATTTTTTTTTCATACAAAAACACATGTTGACAGAATGTGCTTTCAATGTTTTGGATACCCGTTTAATTCTACTAATAATTTAAAGACATAAATACGTGAGTTACTCTCTCACATAAAAACTATCGAACGTATATATGGAACTTTATAGCAATACAGCTTATACCTCAAATAACACATAGACATTAATAATGTTTTTCGTAGTTCGATCATAATATATGTTATAATTGTAAAAAAATATTTAAAAATCTCATTCTGAATATCGGTAGAATATGGACCTCCCATATTATATAGTTTTGTTTCTAATTCTAGTAATTACTAACTTTATTCCTTAAAAATGATAATGAAGTTATCACACTCTACTTTTAAGATGTTTGATTACAGGCTCAATGATCGTAAGTTCAATTTTGCTTACTAATGTACATTCATAGCTTAACGCTGTATCCCGCACATAGCAGGGTAGGCAGAGGAAACCTAATGTTAAGACACTCCGTTCCTCACTTTTCGCAGTATTGAGGCATTGCGTGCTGAGTGAGGGAACTCAACGCCGCGTTTTGCCTTGTTACCAAGCCCAGGAGTGGGAATTGAACCCACAACCTGTCGCATTACAGTCACACGCATGTGCCTCTGCGCCAATATTATTATTTAAAAACAGTTGTTTTTATGTCTTTTTAGATATCGTACGCAGTTACGGTCAACCGATTCGCAAAAATGGGCTAAAAATCGACAGCAGGGTTATTTATTAGGATTTTTACGAGATTTTTTGCCTAAGACAAATAAGAATAAAACACAAGCATTATATAACAAGTGCGTTTTTTAAAGTCTGTAAGTAAAAGTAAGGTAAAAATTATTAACCGCACCCTGCGTAATATGGTCAAGGCTTTAATATCTACTGTTGATTTTATAGATTCATCATTACATGTTCAATTGAATGGAAATTACCTATAACAATTTAACTTTAATACTTATTATTACAATCACCAAAAATATTGTCATTCATAGTACGTGTTAATATCATATTTACCATTTTGGTAAGAAGTATATCGATCAACGCCTGTCGTGGCGCAGAGGCACAAGACTGTGAACGCGACAGGTTGTGGGTTCGATTCCCATTCCAGGAAATGGAATTTTTCATTACCTTTAGGAAAGGTAGTATAGGATGTGAAGGTATTTAATTAGTAATTTCACTATCGAATTTTGATGCGTTGCGATGCGATGACCTTTTTTTTAGGTCTCATATTTGTACTTTGAAAAGTTAGGCAAACCGGTGGAAATCGAGTTGTATGGACGCCTAAAGCTAAAAAAATCGCTTACATGACAATAGGTACAATATTTTCATAAGCGAAAATAATTTTAAACATATCCCTTTTAATTTATGTTGGGCCTGTGTTTAATTTTTATAAAGTAATTTTATGTGTTATGTTTTGTCCTAAATAAATAAATTACATTTTATAATATTGTAAAATCAATACTTATCTGAAAAACAAATTCCCTCATCGAATTATAAAGTCATCAATGAAAATCATTGATTACTTCGAACCAGTTTTAACCAATAACGCCTGTCGTGGCGCGGAGGCACAAGCGTACGACTGCAAACGTTGACACATTGTGGGTTCGATTCCCACTCCAGAAAACGTAAAAAGTTTAGTATTTTCATATCCTGGGTTTGGTAACAAGGCAAAGCACGGCGTTGAGTTCCGCCACTCAGCACGCAATGCCTCAATTTGGCGGAAAGTGGGGAACGAAGTGTCATAACACTAGGTTCTCAGGTTCCTTCTGCCTACCCTGCTATATGCGGGACAGCGTAAAGTTGAGCTTTGACCAATTTCGAAAAAGTTGATTAATTCGACTGTATTTTTTATATGCATAATTGCATAACATTTTACCGGTGGAATCGGCATTGATGATTCTTTTTATATGATAGCTCTCGCGCTTACGGTGTGGTCCCATTTAAGTTTAGTTAAGATTTGTAGTTTTTGAGTTATTCGTTCGTATTTGAAATCGGCTTTCTTCTTTTGGCAAAATATTACTTTTTTAAATTAATCTTTATTTTTCCCTAGAAAAATATTAACAGCAAAAATTTTGACAACCACATAAGATTTTTGAATGTATATAAAAATACTTGAACACTATACCTCTTTTACGAACAATACACGGACAGAGGAGCATGAAATTTGGAACACTTATAGTTTAAAGAAAGAGTACAGCTAACATTTTTTTTAAATAATGCATAGAAAGTATATTAAATTAACAAAATAAATGTCTCACACACTATCATGGTTTGAAGTCCATGTTTATATAAAGTTACATTGCCAAAGACAACGCGTTGTTAACGCGTCAACGGGAACACTAGTAATATTGAAATGTTTGATATAGCTTAAGTGGTTTATTTGGACGGTATTAAAACCCACTACTATGTTACAAGCATTTTTTTAAAATATCAATGTGTATTTAAATATAAAAGGATGTAGGTACATAGTGATAAAATAGCAAACATGTTACTCATATTTATTTTTACTGTCTTTATTCAATTGCATAAAAAACTTGGCACAAAGGTGTAAATTGAACAACTCGTTTTTAGTTAAATAACTGGAAATTCTTTAACTTCGCAAAGAAAAGTCCTTTCGCGCGACCAAAAGGCCTAATGAAGGTCAACCAGTAATTATAACATTTTATGAATATCAATTTTATTAATGATTTTTTTAAAACCACCTGTTGATTTTTCATGTTATAATAATAGATATTATTTACATAAATTTATGTAAATGGTACCCTATGAATAATTTTTAAAATATGACAAGATATTCCATAAAAGATAACGATTACAATTAACTAGGCGCTAAAGCCAACGCGTTGTTAACGCGTCAACGACGACATCGTAGACGCGTTAACAACGCGTTGTCTTTAGCAATATATATGTCACTTTATATAAACATCACATACAAACCATAGTAGCGTGTGTAACAGTTATTTTGTTAATTTAATATAGTTTTTTATGCATTATTTTAAAAATATGTTACCATCTGCACTCCTTCTCCATATAAACTATAAGTATGCCAAGTTTCATGCTCCTCTGTTCGCGTATTTTTTGTAAAAAGGGATCCAAATTTTTTTGTTTTTTTTTGTATATATGGATAATGTTTTACGTTTATTAATTTTACATTAGTGATTGCATCCGTTTTGGGACTTATCTGAACTTAGTGGTTTTAATCTACAATCATTAAATTCAGCCAAGTTATCCCATAATAAATCCCATTCTAAGAATAAATTTCCTCATTTCCTATGATTCGACAAAGGGCAGTGCAGAGCTCCGCAGAAGTTACCTATAGAGAAGAAGAAACTCCTTAGCAAGCCATAGATTCAGGCCCATCGCGTTGCAGAGAGAGGAGTTTGCAAAGTGCTTAGGACTGAACGTGTAGGTTTAAGGTTTAAAATGCGTATTACGTTCACCTCCACTGTCCGCGCTCCTCTTTCTACCTAACCAAATTTGCAAAGATCCTACAAATGCCGCCTTCGAAATGTGTTCTATAAATGAATTGATAATAGTTCTAGAGCCGAGACCTTTAGTACATTATAGACAGATCTCTACCATAAACCACAGCCATAGCTTTAAAAAGAAAAAAATATAATAATAACGGAGTGGGATTTCACAAGGATCATGCCAAAATGTGAATATGCGGAAATTATAATCTAATAATTAAAAAATGTATAAACAATTCTTTAGATACGCCTAAAGCGAAATGTTTTAATAATCTCAAAAGTATAAGTACAAGGCTCACAAAAATTAGGTTATTAAAGATTTCCATAGCGTTGCAGCTCCATTTTCCTCAAAAAATACCTTGAAAGTTGAAACAATGTGATAATAATGAATATATTAAAAAAAAAATCATAGCAATAAAGTTATATCATCGAAGGTATAATTGTTTGATAAAGGTCAAAGTCAAAAGTTAATTCAGTAAAAAAATTATCGATTCCAAACATTTTTATATCTCTGTCCATTGTATAATATAAGTAGTAAGATACATACATACATACATACATAGCTTCACGCTGTATCCCGCATACAGTAGGGTAGGCAGAGGGAATCTAGCGTTAAGACACTTCGTTCCCCACTTTCCGCCGAATTGAAGACTACGTACTGAGTGGCGGAACTCAACGCCGCGCTTTGCCTTTGTTACCAAACCCAGGAAATGGAATTTTTCATTTCATTTTTGAGTGGGAATTAAACAAACAACCTGTCGCGTTTACAGTCGCACGCTTGCACGCATGCCACGACAGGCGTTAGACAGATAGTAAGAATTTACCGATATAAAAGTTTTCTTCTTTCAGACCACATAGAGAGGCTCACTAAATAGTGAAACCCAAAGCTTTAAAATATATGAAAATTAAAAACAATGGCTTACTTTACTACCTTATATACTTTTTTATATTGACGTTTCTAAGCATACTGGTCTAACAACTGTATTAAGTTCATTGAAGTAGAACCTATTAAAAATAGATGGAAAAAGGATGTTCGTATGACTGACTGAATGAAAATGAATTATCGCTGTGTTCACTATATTTTCTATGATATGAAAAGTAAAAAATAGAAAATGTTGCCATGGCCAAGTATAGCTTTCATTTTATGTCAGGATTAATATTCAAACAATTGTTTCAGGTAGCAAAATGACGAACTATACAAAATTCTTCTTTAATAGCAACTATTTATTTATTTACCGTAGCTATTTTAATTGATAAAAACTGAAGTGTAGTAATTTCTTAGTAACAGAATAACCAAAATACGTCATAAACTAAATAACAAACGATGGGACATCATTTATCTTTTACTTTTTACGCGTTTTTGATTTTATTTCATTAATTTTGGCAATTTATCTGCCACAGTAATGACTTCTAGTGTTTCCAAGATGCTTGCAAAAAATACTAATTGTTTACAAATGGTAATTATGAAGAAAAATTAGCACTTGTTTTTTGTAAGAAATTAATAATTAAATTCAACAAAAATTATGTTAATTTGTCACATTTTCAAGTTCAAAGCTAATGATATTTTTAATGATGTTTGAGACAATTTTTTTTAATATATATTACAAATTTAACAAGGAAATAGTTTTTTTTTTGGATATGAGGGACATTGCTGTTGATCCTACTCTTCTTACTGAGACTGAGATTGTAATGCGTCCCTGAAAATTGCAAGGAGATGTCGTCAACCACAAGGACGTACCCTGTGGGATTTGGACCTTCGCTTGCGACCGTCAAAAGTAATTAGGTATAATTTATACATAAATATATCTATCATAACGGAATATATTTATATCTCCTCGTTTTTAATTTTCAATACCGACACAGTCTCACGTAACATTTTGTATCGAGCGCGTTACGAGGTATATAGGAACCGGCATTTTCAGGATATTTACTAAAAATATTATTACAATTGTTCAAAAGAAAATCTTCAGGACAATTTATTACGTTGTCTCTAACACTTTTTTCAACTTTCACAGCTGTAACTCGATTAATTGAGGAGCAGTCACATTTCTAAATGAAATCAATCTAACCAAACCGAATCGTATATAATTACATTTTATTCAATTATTATTATTACCCTTTATTGCTGTTACTAAGTACAATTTAACTCAGATAATTTTAACGAAGAAATGATCAATTAGCATGTCGTTTGACACATAAACTTTTCTTGAGGTTGGTCCTCGAATTATTTTAACGTCATATATCCATCTTTTTGCTTGCCTGTTTCTGTTTCTTTATTCATTTACATTTAGTTTCAAATCGAACGAAAAACTGACAATCGTCGTCACTGCAATAACGTCTTACAACGCTTACTGCTGGACAAGGATGCCCCCAAGTATTTCCACGACGTTCGGTCCTGCGCCTCCCGCATCCAACGGCTTCTGGCGATCTTGACCAGATCGTCGGTCCATCTGGTAGGGGGGCTGCCAACTGAGGGTTGTCTGGTTATAAGTCGCCACTCGAGAACCTTACCAACCCAACGGCCATCGTTTCTCCTCGCTATATGTCCCGCCCACTGCCACTTCAACTGAGCCATTCTTCGAGCAATGTCGGTAACTTTTTATCTCCTACGGAAGTTTTCATTTCTGATTCTATCACATAGGGAAATACCGAGCTTTGCTTAACTGACAATAACATAAAGTAAATATTTAACCACATACAGTCTCACAGTGACATTCTTACTCATATTAGTTATTTATAAATATATATATATATATATATATATATATATATATATATATATATATATATTATATCATACACGTTTAGTGTCACGTGTAAGTATTTTGAATAACTGCCATTAACACCAGAAAATTAACATAAATTATTATAAAAGCAATAAGTTACTAAAATATAAAAATATGTTATAT
>JAKGSA010000784.1:393705-455501 GCA_033558755.1 Philaethria dido
ATCCTGTCGCGTTTACAGTCGCACGCTTGTGCCTCTGCGCCACGACAGGCGTTAAAATATATTTAATCAATAAAAAAATATTACACACACACACTACCTTGAGTTACACTCATGTATTTTACGGATTTCTACTTATCATGTCGGTTCAGCTTCGTTCTTATCTTATGGCGTACTAATTATTTAATACAATTGCATTTTTTTTTTTTTTTATGGATACCGGATGGCAAACGAGCAGAAGGACCGCCTGATGGTAAGTGGTTACCTTCGCCCATGAACATCTACAACACAAGAGATGTACTAGATGCGTTGCCAACCTAGAGGATACAGATGGAAAGGGAGGATAATGTAGTAGTCCGCTATCGGAACCACCACATTTTGGGGAAAGGATGGGTGGGAAAGGGGAAAACCTGGCTTACATGCCATCGAACAGGAACACATCATAAGATATTTGGCGGTTCGTCTTTGACATGATAGTGGTCGCGAGCCAGACGGAGGACGAACCTCCTACCACCGAAAATGCATGTAATAAGTGTCTTGAAAGGAACTTGAAATTCCGGACGGAAGCGAAACGCGCTCTTTTAAAAAAACCTTCAGATCTTAATATCACTTAAAACATAATATACGAGTAAAGTAGCTAATGAAATTACCATTTACGTATTTATTTTTGCCTTTTAAACATTTTTCATTTTTATATTACAAAATGTCAATTTAAATAATTATATATAAATATATAAGCGATACTAAGATACAAGAATTTGGTACAAAAATCGACCAAAAAGGATTTTATACTGTTAAATTTCTTTTATTAAATAAAGAATTAAATTGATTATTAAAAACAGTGATTAAGTTTTTTTTTTTTTATCTAACAGACTTCAAAAAAAGGACATCCTCCGATTAGACTGCATTTTTTATGTGTTATCACATTATTTTTTACTGGGTGAACCAATTTTAATGATATTTTTATTTGATAGCTAGTGCTTCTAATTTGGTCCCATAAAAATTTAACTGTGATTATCACATCTTAGTTAACTAATATTACTCATCAGAGTAGTTTATGAATAGTACTTATAAAATAATAATAACGCCTATCGTGGCGCAGAGGCACAAGCGTGCGACTGTAAACACGATAGGTTGTGGGTTCGATTTCCCACTCCAGGAAATGTTAGTATTTTCATTTCCTAGGTTTGGTAACAAAGCAAATTTGAGTTCCGCTCCTTTGCTCCATACGCAATGCCTTAATTTGGCGGAAAGTGGGGAATGGAATTGTTGTAAGAGAACGGAGTGCCTTAACACTAGTTTCTCAGGTTCCCTCTGCCTACCCTGCGGGATACAGCAAAAAAAACTTATAAAAATGCTATTTTTAGTGGATATTATTTGAAGTTATTTTCTTTTTAAATTCCTAATTGTTTTTTCTCTACACCAAATTAAAGTTTTGTTAATCATCAATCGAGACACAAATGATCCTGTATGTATGACTTAAATATTTTAACAAATTATTTGTTCCAATATAAATATATTGTATAAATCATTTCTAAATTTAGGCACTCATATAAAATAATAAAAATACAATATATTTCTTATTGAATACCGTTTTATTTTTCAGTACTCGATTGAAAAGGTTGAAGAGGTAATCATGTGAAGAAAAGTAGCTATTGTAAAGGTTGATATTAAAAGCTTTTACATTCCAAGTAAATCATTAAATGCCAAGAAGTGTTTTTTATTCAGGAAACAGAAATTAATAAGAATAGCATGTATTATATACGCGGTGGTTATGAATTCGATTTCCTCTTTCGGGAATAATTATATTTAAATAATTTTCATTTTCAAGTTTCGATAAAAAAGCGCGGCATTGAATTCCGCTACTTAACATACAGTGATTCAAATTTGGCCCGAGAACGGAGATTCTGGACACTAGGTTCTTTGGTTCCCTCTGCCCACCCTTGTATGTGTTAAAAAATCTGTAGCTGACAATAATATGATCTATATATTAATACTTGAAACAAAAACTTTGTACCCCTTTTTACGAAAATTACGCGGACGGAGGAACGTAAAACTTGCCACACTTATAGTTACATAACGAAGGAGTGCACAATGATAATATCTTTTTAAAATTATGCATAAAAAATATACTAAATTAATAAAATAAATGTTACACACACTATCATAGTTTGACATCCATATAGGACATATACGTTGCTAGGCAACGCGTTGTTAACGCGTCAATAAATACATATCCTCAAATATGACTGCGTCTAACTTATTTACATGTCGTGTATTCTTACAAAATTTACCATAGAACTACATTTTTTTAAAATAAATATTGGTATAAATAATTAGCGGAAATATGTATTATCGCTATGTATTGTTTGCTGTTACATAAAGTAACGAAAACATATCTAATGTGTGTATTTCCATTTTTTTGGTTTTTTCCAAAACCTCTTTCAAAATAACATACCGAAGTAAAAAAAAACGTAGAGCTTGGGTTTTCAGATTTAATAACACTTTAAAGAAGGAGGAAGTTATTATTTCGATTATATTTTTTGTGTGTGTTACCACATTTTTCTACTGCTGTTAACTTCACACTGAGGCAGGGGGAACCAGAGAACCTAGTGTTAAGACACTCCATTCTCTTTCAACATTTCCGTTCCCCACTTTCCGCCAAATTGAGGCATTGCGTGTTGAGTGGCGGAACTCAACGCCGCGCTTTGCCTTGTTACCAAACCCAAGAAATAAAAATACTAAATTTTACATTTCACGTTTACAGTCGCACGTTTGTGCCTCTGCGCCACGACAGGCGTTATAACTTTCTACTGGGTTAACCAATTTTTTTTTTATATGATAGCTAGTACTTTTTATGTAGTCACAATTAAATTTTAGTTAAGATCTGAAGAATAGTTTATGAGTGATACCTAAAAATTGTACTTTTTTGTACGTATTTTATTTCAAGTCGGTTTTCGTTTTTTTAGCTTCACGCTGTATCCTGCACATAGCAGAGTACGCTGAGGGAACCTGAGAACCTAATGTTAAGACACTCCGTTTTCTTTTAACATTTCTGTTCCCCACTTTTTGCCGATTCTTTTTATCTAAAATCTTAATTATTGGTACACAAGATAAATTACTTTTCATAGAGACAATAGCTGTACCCTGTACGCTACGCCACCAAAAATAAATTTGGAGGAAAGACATTATATACAAATATTCAAATCATTTGTATATTTTGAGTAATTTTAATAATTTTGTTAATTTCGTCGTACCCACTCAGAAAACTTCGTGGGTTCATGCATAACAACTTTGCTAAAGATCATCACATGATCAAATGCATGGTTCACGATTCTATAAATGACATACAGACAAACATTCATTTTTATATATAAAGACAACATTGGAAATTAATTGACGGTATTTATTAAAATGTTCTGCAAAACAAACACGAATAGAATATAAACAAAATTTTATATCATTCTATAAGCGCCATTTCATACCATAGATTACCTCATAATTACATGCTTTCACTATCGACTGGCAATTTCGTTCGTAGCCGAAAGTAGTGATGTAATATTTATATGTATGAATAGCATTTATTGCTTTGTTATTATTTTTTTGTGATTGTTAAAAAAGGAATTAGGCATATTTTATTGTTTTAGTGTCTGTGTTTGACTTTCGCTTGATATTTGTACTTTGAGGTTTTGGGCAAAACTAAAACTGTTTTTGTATCACGTATTAATATAAAGATTATTATGACATGGAGCTTAAATTGTAAAAAAAAACTTCAAGCCATTGCATTTCCTTTGAAATCCGTAAACAGTATGTTTCTGTTCAGCTTATATTTTTCTCTCCCTCCTCGCAGGTTTGAAACTCAGGAATCACTCCATTTTCCTGCTTATTCAAAGACATTGCATGCTAAAGAAACTTAACCTCGTGTTTTATCCAACAAAAAGGGAAACAAGTAACTGTGATTCCAACCCACTACCATCACAGTAAGTTAGACTTGTTACTACTGACTCATGATGGGGTAAAAAAATTAAATACGAAAAACGAAAATGTTACTCCATAATTGATTACTCCATAAAGACTACATAATAAGTGTAGGTTACCAGGACTTTACCTGACCTTACGTAACGAAAGTCTTAACCTGTTTTAAAATGTTTTTATATTGAAAAGTGCCAAATATAGCCGTTATCAAGGTTATTGTGTATGAGCACATTAATTGACATTGCAATATTATCTCAATGAAACTGATAATTATTTTAATCTTCGCAACCTAGTGAATAACCCAGTTCTCCGCTTTCCATATATGTATGGATGTTGTTTAGGAACTCAAGGTTTTGTCAACCAAAACAGATTTTTTTTATATGTGCACATTTAAATATAATCACTTCTATGAATAAACAAAATCATCGATACTTTACAAGAATTTTTTAGCTTTACGCTGTATCCCGCAAATAGTATGGTAGGCTGAGGGAACTAGAGAATCTAGTGCTAAGACATTCCGTTCCTTACTTTCCGCCGGGAAATGAAAATACTACATTTCCTGGAGTGAGAATCGAACGCACAAACTGTCGCGTTTACAGTCGCACGCTTGTGCCTCTGCACCACGACAGGCGTTATACACATATTTGAAGCAAAAGCAATATTGGATACTCTGCTATCGTATACCTTTAAAATATACGATCACTGTACAATAAACAAAGCAAATAAACACACCTGAGCTTAAATACATTTGAAAATGAAATAATAATAAATATTTCTATAAAACAAACTAAACTAACAAATTCGTTTTAGCAAAGCATTATCACGTTGTTTTTAATACGTTCACAACTTTTGTATCAAAACAATAACATTTAATACCTGAGCATTCGGAATATGAGCAACCTGTGTTTAAATTAAGTAAATATTGTTCTTAACGTAAATATATGTATTGTAGAAAGGTAATGCACAAAATGTTTTATATTATTTTAAGGTATTAAAACTAAGTACTCTAAGGCAGGGGTGAACAACTCACGTTTCTTAGGCCGCATACGGGCCGCTTAATGTTTTAATGCGGCCCATCGAGAGTTTATTTAGTGTTTACGTGTTTTTGCAATGTAATGTTTGTAATATAAATATAATTATCAATATTATTAAGAATGTAATGTGTGGTCCGCTAAATCCTTTAAAAATTGAAGTTTGGATTGCCAAAAAATTCAAAACTTAAATAAGCCTGTTGCTAAAAAAGGTTGCCTACCCCTGCTCTGAAGCATACATATTTGCATAATATAATATCTTCATAATATAATATCTTCATAATATAATATCTTCATAATATAATATCTTCATAATATATTTGACTATACATTTATTTTTTCACATTTTTGTACTGTCTCGCTAACTTGAAGAGGTTAACTAAGAGGATCTAGTGGAAAGTCACTCTGTTCTCTCTTTTTTGCCTATTTATAGGTAATAGTTGTCACATAGACGTGAAAGTGCGTGTTACTTTATCAACGTGTTTGTTATTTTGTAATAAAGTGTACCGCAAGCACAAAATATTTATTTTATTAATTTTATGTACATTTAATACATTATTATACAAATATTGACCTTCTACGATTCTTCTTCACTAAAACTGTAACTGTGCCAATTTCATAATTCATCTGCAATTTTCGTAAAAGCCTTTTTCCCTTTCATATTAATATATAGATTACAGGTTTAATATGCACTGAATGTAATATAATAAAGACTAGAGCTCAATGCATAATAGATTACATATATGGACAGTTTAGGATGAGAAACGAATCTACAACAACCGTGTACAATCACTCACTTTCCACTGAACACAATAGTTATTTCTGTTTTCTGCTAAAGTTTTTACACCGCATTGTGCCCGCTTTTAGCTGTAGATCCCTTCAATTAGGTTACCTGGAAGAGATCACTCTTAGTGATAAGGCCGCCTTTGTGCATTTGTTATATTATTTTAAATTTTCTTTATGTATCATTTCAAGTGTGCAATAAAGTTTTTTCTATCTATCTATCTATCTATAGTGATGACTTAAAGCTTGATACCTTAAAAGCTTACAGCCTCTTGCTAAAGCTAAAATCGTGTTATGGCCGCTAGCGATTGCCAATCAAGGAGATATTCACTTCCTTATATCCACAGTAAAGTGGACCACTTAATCTGATTAAAAAATCATGTCATAACTTTATATTATGTTAATTAATTTGAACTTGAAATAATAAAAAGAACATTATTAATATTTTTTTTAACACCTGATATTTTTTTTTAATTATGTATGACTAATGTTAAAACTTATTATGAATAACCTTCTTTCTGTATTAATGGTTTGTAAAATATACGAGTATATATTTGTATTTAAATTATTATTATTTTTTATTTATTTTTATTTACAATAGAATATCAACGCAATTTAAATATGTTATATTATATGACACATTTATATTCGATTCGAGTTTGACATTTACGTAAACTTTAATGTCATTCGTTTTTAAAATTCATTGTTTAAAAATACTTATTATTTCCACTATAAATATATTAAAAGAGGTCATCGTGGCGCAGTAAACGCGATTGGTTGTGGGTTCGATTTTCACTCGTGGGAGTGATTATGTTTAAATTATTTTTATTTCTCACTCTAATAAGAGAAAGCGTTGACTTTCGTCATTCAACACGCTATATTTCGAGTTTTGGGCGGAAACTGGACAACGGAGTGTCTTGACACTAAGCTCTCTCTGACCACCTAATCTAACCTGCTCAGCGGGTTAAAGCGTAAAGATGTTAATAACTGTGAACGAGGCAAAAGAGGTATGCTGGATCCGTAGCGTTTGGCGCTCCGGAAGTCTGACTCCCCCGCTAGGGATAAAGCGTGAAGTTAGGTAGGTATGTCAAAAAGGTAATGTACTTCAAGCAATATTCCTAAGATTTCCAATGGATATACCTACTTAGTAAGCAGGTAAGTTGTTAGTTGTGTAAGTACCTACAATTTGTCATTCGAATAAATAGGTAAATGCCTTTATTGGTTGTGACTCACAAAAATATTTTGATACCTTAACTAATTATTTTATTCGTGTAAAAGTGTGAAATGAATAAAATTTAATGTTTTATATGTACCTATCTTAAAATTTATAAAAAAAATTGACTTAGATACACTATGTTCATTTTTTTTCATCACATTCAGGGGACTTTAGCTGACGTAACGTTGATCGAAGTATGGATAATTTAGAAATTACGTAAAACAAAAACCATGGTAAGAGCACTTCTATTTTTAACCGACGTCAAAAGAGGAAGAGGTTATAAATTTTACTGTTTTTTTTTTATTTGTGTTACCGCAAAACTTTTTACTGAGTAAACCTAATGATTGTATGTGAATTTTGATGATTGTTTATATGCAAGCTAGTGCTTCTGATGTGGTCCCATTTGAATATTGTAAAGATCTGACAAGAAATATTTTCCTGTGAGGGGACGAGGTTAGAATACAATTCCCCTTCGCCGCTGGGTAGCGTCCCGTAAGAGGTATCCCAGTAGTTTGGTGATAGGAGGTTCGTCCTCCGTCTGGCTCGCGACCACTATCATGTCAAAGACGAACCGCCAAACATCTAATGATGTGTTCCGGTTCGATGACATGTAAGCCAGGTTTTCCCTATTCCCACCCATCCTTTTCCCAGAATGTGGTGGTTCCGATAGCGAAATACTATATTATCCTCCCCTTCCGTTTATATCTAACGTCGATCGGCAACGCGTTTACATCACCTCGGTGTCGTAGTAAGTAGTTTTTGAGTTATTCGTAATAATTGTATTTTTAGTACATTTTCAATGAAGTCCACTTTCTTTATTTGTTAAAATCTTAACCATATTCGGTAAGACGAACGCGATGTAACAATATCTACAAAGATAATATTAACAATAAAAATATATTAATATAAGAATTTTTATTACAAAAATGTATATCGCGAAAAGACAAGAAATAAATGTTATATCCAAACTATACTAAAAATTCAAATGTTGATTTCACATTTTATAATCTTACAAGAAATGTTTATACCAAAACCATTGTTAAACTAAAACCGCGACCGTGACCGTAGTGAGAGTACACTTTCGCTACACTTCCGAACTATATGCTAACTTATTATCAACCTTAATATATACAAAAATAAGATTCAAAATCCTACATTTTTACATATCAGGATACATAGCCATATAAAATCAAAATTTGACTCTATTTATAAACAGTCATGTAATTTTATGAAACATTTTGTTTTAATTCTCATATAAAATATGACAATGGCACAAGCGTGCGACTGTAAACGTGACAGTTTGTGGGTTCGATTCCCACTCCAGGAAATGTTAAAGTTTAGTATTTTCATTTCCTACATTTGGTAATAAGGCATAGCGTGGCGTTGAGTTCCGCTACTCAGCACACAATGCGTCAATTCGGCGGAAAGTGGAGAACACTAGGTTCTCAGGTTCCCTCTGTCTACCTTGGTATATGATACATTCTGTGGGATACAGCGAGAAGCTAAAAAAAGAAAAATAAATGCGGTAATGCTGACATTACACGTATTATGAGAAAGGTCGTGTTATATCAAGTAGACGTAATTGCTTCGATGACTTTTACAAGGATTTTTAACATATTTTCATAGCAAAAGGTAGCTTGAGTCCCGTATGGGGCCATTAAGGGTTTGTAAGCATAGCTACTTAAGGTTGTCCCTTACGATGCAAAAAATATAGATTTTGTTACCTATCTATGTTTCGTTTTAAATTATTATTCTAGTATTTTAAAATGTTTAAAAAAAATAATGCTAATTTCATTACAGATTTTTTTTTTTTTACTTAAAAAATATATTATTTGTAATTATACCTATGATTAAATTAAACTGGGGAACGGAAAGAGAACGGAGTGTCTTAACACTGGGTTCTCAGGTTCCCTCTGCCTACCCCTGCTATGTACGGGATACAGCGTGAAGTTAAAAAAAAATAAACTAAACAGTATGATTTTCTTTAGCTACAATAAAGGTTTAAATTATTTTTTTTTTTTTGTTTTATCATATATATTTTTATTTTTATTTTTATCTGTCTACCAATATAAAAAACATGCAATGCTATTTTGACTCACTTTTTACCGTCCAATTTTTTGGAGCATTTGGATACGTATCCGGTTCCGATAACAATATAATATTATCATATATATGTATGTATGCATTGACCTTTTCCTTAGTAGGGCAACCAGGACAACGAAAAAATAATTTGAATACTATTGATTAACACTTTTTAAATTAATTTATCTATATATAAATATGTGAAGCAAAAACTTTGGACCCCTTTTTAAGAAGATTACGCGGACGGAGGAGCATGAAACTTGGCACAATTATAGTTTATATAGAAGGAGCGCAGAATGCTAACATTTTTTTATAAATAATGCATAAAAAGTATATTAAATTAACAAAATAAATGTAACACACACTATCATGGTTTGACATCCATGCTTATATAAAGCGACATGTACATTGCTAAAGACAACGCGTTGTTAACGCGTCGACAGGGACATTAGTTATTTTAAATAGATAGTCGACATGTACACAAAAAAGATAACAAAACTTAATTAAAGCTTAAGTAATTATTTTTGTTAGAAGTTGAATTAACACAATGAGTTTGTTTGGTGGTAGGAGGTTCGTCCTCCGTCTGGCTCGCGACCACTATCATGTCAAAGACGAACCGCCAAATATCTTATGATGTGTTCCGGTTCGATGCCATGTAAGCCAGGTTTTCCCCTTTCCCACCCATCCTTTCCCCAAAATGTGATGGTTCCGAGAACGGAATACTACAATGTCCTCCTCTTCCATCTGTATCCTCTAGGTTGGCAACGCATCTACAACATCTCTGGTGTTGTAGATGTTCATGGGCGAAGGTATTCACTTACCATCAGGTGGTCCTTCTGCTCGTTTGCCATCCGTTATCCATAAAAAAAAAAAAAAAAAAAAAAAGAGAGTTACATATTTAAGGTGAAAGAGCATTGTTATGAGCTTAATATTTCTAAACGTACGTTTTTGTTACTTCTATTTTTTTATTTTTCATAATTAATTTATATGTATGTATAACGCTACTGTGGCTCAGTGGTACAGTGATTAAGTGTAAACACAATAATTGTGGGTTCGACCCCTACTCAGGTAAATTTATATTTAAGCTATTTATTTTTTTTTTGTTCTGGCAATATAAAGTGTTTGTCTCAATTTTTTGCGAAAAAAGGAGAAACAGCTCTTGATACTAGGATCTACACTATTAGAAAATTGCACATAATCAATTTAACGTACTATGAGATTTGAATTATAATCTATATATAAATACGTGAAGCGAAAACTTTGGATCCCTTTTTACGAAAATTACCCGGACGGAGGAGCATGAAACTTGGCACACTTATAGAGAAGGATATATATAGAGAAGGAATGCAGAATGCAAATATTTTTTTAAATAATTCTAAGAAAGCATATTAAATTAATAAAATAAATGTTACACACTACCATGGTTTGACATCCATGTTTATATAAAGTGACATATACGTCACTACGCAATGCGTTATTAACGCATTTGCGGGGACACTAGTTCATTATAATTTGTTACTTGCTGTCAATTAAATATAAGATAAGTACAAAAATAAATTAAGCATTTACAAAGTCGCAAGCAGCATATTTTTTACTGTCATAAAGGTAAGCGGAAGTAGGTAATTAAAATTCACTTAGAAGAAGATAAATTAAGCTTAAGAATGTATAAGAACTATTTTATGAATGTACATACTTGAAATTCGATATAGATTATAATCGATATGATAACACGATGTAATGAGTGAAAGATTTTTTTTCTCTAGTCTTTTACCATAAAATAATTTACATAGTTTCACGCTGTATCCCGCATATAGCAGAGTAGGCAGATGGAAGCCAGTGTTAAGACACTCCGTTCCCCACTTTTCGCCGAATTGAGGCATTGCGTGCTGAGTGGCGGAACTCAACGCCGCGCTTTGCCTTATTACCAAACCCAGGAAATGAAAAATTCCATTTCCTGGAGCAAAATAATTTAATGTATTATAATTTATTCTTTTAAATGCTCTCACATAAAAATAAACACATTTTCACTCCGTTTGCCTCAAAGTAATATATTTATTACGGATATATATTAATTCAGATCATTAATTATACATAAAGGAAAATATTTTGACCCCTTTTTATGAAATATAAAAATTGTTTTGGGTATCTTGTATTTAAAATAGATTAAAAATTATATGATCATTTGCCTGTAATCTATATATTGGAATTTTTTATCAGTCTTTCGGATGATATTTTTTTTTACATTAAAAATTATATGATCATTTGCCTGTAACTGTAACTAACTGTAATATTCATTTTAGCTGGAAGTTATTTAATTTTATTATTTCAAGCAATAACACAAATCATTACCACCTGCTCTGAATCAGAATTTATATGCCTTCTTAGTATCTAAAACATTCCTTCCTGTGAATAAGGAACATATAAACAAATCTATATACGACATAAGCACCTATTGTATAATTGTCTAATGTGTTATTACAAATAAATGATAAGGAAATCGATTGTCACGTGGAAGGATGTACGATTTAATTCTTACATTCGTAAGTCACCTTGATTAGAAACTGCGCCATTACCCTAAACTATTCACATCTCTCAGCGACGACGATTAATTAAATTGGCATTACTCCGGTCTATAATGATTCTCACGGAGCTAATTTTTGTTAAAAGCTAGTTATAAAATTTTAAAATTAAAAAAACAATTCGCGATGTTGAGTTCCGCCATGTAATCGCAATGTCTTGAATTTAGTCAGACAGCGGCGAACGCAGTGTCTTCACATTAGCGTCACTCTGACATTAGGTACGTAAAGTAAGGTAAAGCGTAAAGCTGTTTTTCTTTTAAATAGTAACTAATTAGTAGTATATTACCAAAATAAATTAAGTTTCGATCAATCCGGAAGCTTTCAAAATATAAGAAACGTACCTTCTAAAATTTAAATATTCTTCTTGCATACTTTTAAACGCAATGGTTCCAAAGGGACTCTTGTCTCTTCTGTACAATCATTCGTTTACGACAGCGCTGTATCGTTGGAATTTTTGAAATAATAAATAGAACTTTCGACAGAATATCTTTGGCTGTATTGTGAAAAAACAGTTAAAAAACCATTCATGCCAAGCTTATCTTTACGAAAAGTATATAGTATGCGTACATAGACATGTACTTGCACACTTTGATAATTTACAATGTATTATTTAAAAAAAAAAACTTTTTTTAACGGATTAATCCCGTATATTTTGGTATTGGAGAATATATAAATATTCAGTGCTAACAATTAAGAATGAGGTGTATTTTCGAATACCAAAGCAAGCGCAAATAATCCCATCGAAATAGTTTAATTTAAAATTAGTTATAATCGCAAAAATTAAATATCTTATTACAATTTATCATAAAAAGTTATGTTTATAAATGATTTTTCTTATAAACATAATCATAATATATATACATAGCGTTACGTGAGGTTATTGTGTTATTTTGAATACGACACTTAGGGAAATATCGTTTAAAATAAATAATCTTGACAGCTTTGCCATTCTATGTGTCTGAATATTTTTATTATTATCATTTTCTTTTGTTTCTTCTATTAAAAGCCTCATACATTTACTAAATAAAACATATTAGGTACTAGACAAAGAAAACTTAGTGTTAAGACACTCTGTTCTCCACTTTCCACTTATGCTCTTTGTTTTTTCGTTGTGCTTTCCCTTTCTTTGTAATAATACAACAATTTATAGCAATTTGTTTATTTATTTTTATTTAGGGGGGCTTCAATGCCTATTGAATACTCTGCCGGCTCTAAAAGTCAGGGACCCGGATGCATTAATAGATTATTTACATTATTTATCAAGTACACAAACTACAAAAATCACACGCAGAAGGAGAGGGAGGAGACAGAGATAGGGGGAATCTATATATCCTTTTTTCCTGAAGGCTTTAGGACGGGATATATAGATACGAGTATACCGACGTAAAGTCGAGTTTCGGCAAACCGAAAACGAATAGAATACGAATTTAATTTGAATATTCTTATGTTCATTTTCTTTATATTATAGCGATAATTACATAAAAATTCTGATAAGCGGCAGGTAAATTATGGTTATTACAATATTTTAAAAACCTATAATTCTAATTATTTTTGATTGACAAGTTTAATATTTTTATACATATAGATATTTTTATAATATTTAATTAATTTCCGCGTGTTTCAAAGCTTAATTACCTATTTTTGGCTTCGCTATTTATTTAAAAAAATGTTAACCAAAATATATGCATATTAACTTTTTTTAATATGATTTTTTTTTTTCACGTTAATAATAAACGTAAATGTCAAGTGAAGTATGATAAGTATACTTTGATTAATTAACAAATAGAATATTCTAAAAATATTCACCTAAAATATTTTTTTAAATAAATATATTTTAATTGGAATATTCCTGTTTAGTAAAAAAAAACTATCATAAATTGATAAACTTATTATGGTTATTTTAGTCATATATATTACTTACTATACTTTATTTTTAACAAGGGTTTAGGTACGTTACAAAATACATATTTTAGTGTCTAAGGATTATACACTCTACCTAAAACCGGCTTCATATCTCAATTCAATAGTAATTCAATAGTTCAATTTTGTAAATTGTGTAATTGTGTAAAATTCCAAAATACATATGTATTTTTATACATAGCTTAAACATACACATTTCTTCACACGATACAATTACATAACAAGCGTTAACGACCGCAGAGATGCCTTAAAAGATAAATTTAATTATTTATAAACAACGAAAGAGACCACTCTCACTCATATACGAATATATTTCAAATAATAAAAACCATATGTTACGTATATAAAAAATTATATGAATTTATTTTCTTTTCAAAAGATATAAATAAGCCAAAATAAGAATTTTATGTGTTTGAAATGGCACAAAATTATACGGACTTTTATCATGAAATTGTCTAAAAAAAATTATTCTGTATGTATTACATATAAACAAATTATGTATTAATATATGTTAAAGATGGCTTTCTTAACAAATTAAATTTAAATATTACATTTTATTTTTTTTTATTTAAATAATTACTACGACCTACTTATATCTATGAAAATAAAAAAAAACACTCACCATTTTTAAAAATCAATATTTAACGCTGGCAACACTTATATTTTAACACAAAACACAATTCACTATACAGCCTTTAACTACGGAATGCACTTGCTCTCAGCTCGGTTCTGCAAAAAAAAAACAACTCAGTGAAAGTGAATGTGACGTTGATTTTGGCACTGCGTTAGGCGCCGATTTTTATTGTAACTTTATAAAATATAACAGTTGATTTTAAATTATTATAACATCGTATAGGGTATTGAACTAAAAAAATATATTAAATTACTTGTATAATAACTATAATAATATGTAACGTAGTTGACAAGGACGTTGACTTCTAGGCATACCTAGATGAAGATGATTTTGGGTTTGAAATCCACTTTTTGACTCATTAACCTTTTAACCTATTAACCTATTGTCTACGTAATCCGTAAATGTCAAAGTAATACGGAAAAAACAAGAAAACATTATATATAAATATTTGATATTGATTATTTAAATAAATAATACAAATTGTGGTAACTATTAACCTATATTAGATATAATAAAATAAATGTGTACGTAGTTAAAACCCACAAACATGAAGAAGAAAGTCTCGGTTACTATCAAATAATATGCTCTATATATAGTTAATGCATGTTTTAATTACACCAAAGGATATATATAATAAATTATATATTAACATAAGTATACAGTTGTTTTAGAAGACGAAAAACATTTTTAGAAAACGTATAAAAATTTGAACGCAGCGGGACTCGAACTCACGCCTCTTGTAAACCGTCCAAGCGCTCTGACCGCTAAGCCATGTAGTCTTTATAAATACAAAGTATATTTTCAGAAAACCCACGAGGATTCGAACTCACGCCACTTTGAATGCTCCACGACATTCAAATTTCTAAGCATTTTGCTAAAAATATTTTCCTATATTTCATATCTGAAATATTTTTTCATTATAATTGATTAATATAACACTCAAGATCACTAAAGAGATAAAGTTAAACATTAAAAAAACCGGGTTAATTTTATACTTTTGTTCTCGATACCTGGATTTTACTTTCCATTTCAAACATTACGTAAAAGTAATTAATATGTTCGTAAACATCCGACGGTTACACAAAGCATATTATTTATTACAAATAAAAGTATTTATGAGGCATCTTATAAATGAAAATTGATGATAGCTACTTCTTATTTGTAAAAGTTAATTTTTAATATTATTGTTATAATATTAATATTATTATTATATAAAAAACGCCTGTCGTGGCGCAGTCACAAGCGTGCGACTGTAAACGCGACAGGTTGTGGGTTCGATTCCCATTCCAGGAAATGTAATTTTGCATTTCCTGGGTTTGGTAACAAGGCAAAGCGCGGCATTGAGTTCCGCCACTCAGCACGCAATGCCTCAATTCGGCGGAAAGTGGGGAACGGAGTGTCTTAACACTAGGTTCCCACTGCCCACCCTGGTAAAAGCGGGATACAACGTTAAGCTATGTATGTATGTATTATATAAAAATGTACCACAGATATGTTTTATTGCTTTTCTTCGTGATATTCGTAGTTGACACAAAAAAAAAATTTAGTCTAAATCAACATGTTTTGCCTTTCCTAGCCTTATCTAGAAAACGTCATTTTATTTATGTACACATTCCCCTAAGCGGGTATCGAACACGCAACTACTGTGCTGCAATGTTTATATGCTAAAGTTATATCAATAATATTTAAAATTGTTAAAAACAATTTAGAGGAGCATACGCCATAAGTATACGTAATCAAAAGTGGTGTCAGTATGTCGCGACATTACGCGTTTATTTGCACCCAGTTAACTATACACACGACTTGTAGGCGTAGCGTACATATTCAAGTTATTGGTATGTATATAATTACTAGATACTTATATTTTTATTATCGCAAAATGTTTTAACCTCTTTATAAATTGTTGTCTATGTATTATTTTTAAGCTTAAGCCATATTATTCAAAAATTTCGTAGGTTTAGTAGTTTTAGCGCAAAAGAGTAGCAAGCATACCTCCGTAGTTACTAAATTTTGCATTTATATTGGTATGAATAAATTAAAGCCGATTTTAGATCGTTTTTCTTAATATATTATCACAGGCAACTGGCTAACGTTTAACATACAGCTTAAATCAATAGAGATTTTTTTTTAAATTATACTCTTAAGAGGATTATTTAAATTAAAAAAAGAAATTACTTTTCTTACACTATATGAGTGAAATTTAAACGAATGTTGAAACGGTAGTTAAATATATCTTATCACTATCTAATAAAGGCGGATGTAAAATTTCTACAAGTGTACACCATACTTTATGATGTGAAAACACTTTAATATACTCGTATGAACTTGAGAATTATTATACAATCTCTATGTGCGAACAAAAATATTTTAGTGAAAATAACTCTATTACTACTAGTTTGTATTTTGAAAGAACTATTACAGTGTCACTGTAAATGTGGTGGTTTATAGGTTTGATCCTTAGTCGATGATTAAATTATGATTATGTTATAATTATTTTCATCTCTCTGCTCGAGAGATGATGCATTCAGTTCTAACATTCAGTACGCGTATCTTGACAATCGACACTAGGTTCTTTCTGTCTACCCTGCTAAGCTGGAAGCGCGAAACTGCTTTTTTATCAATATAATCTATCTTGAATATTGCTTATGTTTATTTAATAAAAGTTTCTAATGCCTTATTAATATAATCAACTTAGATTTAAAATATAGCAACACTGTACAATGTGATCTTTACTTTTTAAATGGTCGAATGGTTATTAATAATGATAGTAGTGTTTTAAATAATGATCGCTTAACTTTACCCACCTCTGGAAATTGTTTTTCTATCTATCCCTATCCATACCCATCTAACAATAAAGTATAAGAGAGCCTTGTTTGCCATAGATAAAAAAGCTTAATGTTTTTACCCAATTATGTAAAGTAAATTTACTTTGCAGGACATTGACATATACGCTAATTTAAGTCTCATTCACATCTCTGTAACTAGCATACTAAATGAAATAAATATATTTTTTTAAATAATATTCAAATAAAATATGAGAAGCATAAAAGTAATATACGAGCTCTATTAGAATTAACATGTGCTTATTTTTTGTTAAGTAATATTTTTATATCATACATTATTTAATATTATGCGGCTACTGGCTAGTACCAGAATTTTACTCTAGTTCGCCTGAAAGATTATCATAATATGAATTTTAAAAGATTCTTTGTATCTAACGAATTGTATTCACCATTTTTAGAATACAAATAAAAATTAAAAATTAAGAACAAATAAAAACAAATAAAAAGCCTCTTGGAAACCGTCCTAGAGCTCTGACCACTAAGTCTTTACAAAGTATAGTTCCCCCAGGTGAATTTTACAAACATTATTACTAATGCTACGCTTTATGCGATAAATTTACGGCTCAAGAAGCAGGTTTTCCTATTTTATGACCTGACTTGCTAAGTAGACACAATTTAGACCAATCTTCATAAACGTACAATTAATATATAAATTCGTGTCCATATCTTTAATAATCTAGGAGGAACTGACGTTCGAATTTTGATAGAGTCGACTAGTAAATAGCTCAGCTCCATAAAAATCATAAGCTTTTTGTTTTATTCTATGACATTGTTTTTTTTTAATCTAATCTAAAAAAGTTAGTATTAAAAATAACTTATTTATAATTTTATATTAAAATATTTTTTATAAATGAAAGATACGCAAAGTCCATTTAAAAGCGGTTATAGATAATTTATGCATTAATTAAATATTGCTTTATCGAGTTTCAATTTCAAGGCCAGCGTCGAAACTTTGGTAAGTCTACGGCTGTTTATTAAAAGTTTAATGAAAGGACGAAATGTGACTCTTTTGAGTTTATGAATATTTAATTAGTAATAATCTAGAAGCTATTATGTCCCTTTAAAGCATTTTAAAACAACAGTTTTATTCTCACACCTATCGGATATATAGCTAAAGAAAAACTATATGAACACCTATCGTGGCGCAGAGGCACAAGTGTGCGACTGTAAACACGACAGGTTGTGGGTTCGATTTCCTCTCCAGGAAATGGAACTTTTAATTTCGTGGATAACAAGGCAAAGTGCGGCGTTGAGTTCCGCCAGTGCGGCGTTGAGTTCAGCACTCAATGCCTCAATTCGGCGGAAAGTGGAGAACAGAGTGGTGTAACACTAGGTTCCCTCTGCTTATCCTGCTATATGCGGGATACATCGTAAATATAAGAACAAAAATATATAACACTCCGTTCTTCTCAATTACATCACTACGTCGCCTAATAAATAATTGAATCATATAAAGAAAGCGCGATTCAGGAAATCTATTAATATATGCCAACATGCGACGTCTGTATAACAGACACTTAGCAAAAATTTTATTTCGTGTATTAGTTTATCCACTAAAAAGATTAGTTTTAACTTACTCGTATCTCTATCTTGATTTTGACATAAACAAGAAAGAATTTAATATTAAGCTACTCTGTTATTCTCCTTCCGGCCATACTGTTACAAACGACACGTTTATATATATATATATATATATATATATATATATATATATTTTTTTTTTATGTTTTTATACTATTGCCTCTTCCACATTTCCCATACTTTTTCTTTCTTTAGATATAACTAAAGAAAGAAAAAATATAGTTATAATTAATATTAATTTCGTTTTGCAACAAATTATTAAATAATGGACGATATATGATATCGGAAAATGAGTAATTTCTACAGGAAATATAATTGACTTTTGCAATATTTTGCCTTTAAACCTTGCTAACAACCTTATTAAGTAAGGTCCATGTTTAAGTAGATAAAGCTTTAGCAATTTGAGGTAAAAACTAGTCGTGACATGACGAAACTAATTGAAAGCTCCGATCAGATCCTTCGAGATTATACTGTGATTTTCTATATGCATATATAAGAGAGAATTCAAATAAATATATATAAATAATATAACATTATAATTAAATCATTATATTATTTAAATATATTTAAATGGATTTCAAAAAAATGTGTTTCCGAATACTTAAACAAAGCACGGCGATGAGTTACATCACAAAGCAAGCCATGCCTCAATTCGGCGGAAAGTAGGAAACGGAAATGTTAAAAGAGAACGGAGTGTCTTCTCCTGAAACTAGGTTCTCTAGTTCCCTCTACCTACCCTGCTATATGCGGAATACACCATGAAACTAAAAAAAAACTAAAGTAATCGTGATTAATCCTCTTAAAATAGTTCCATTTAATATCTAAACGCATGTTACAAATAACTTTAATATGCATCGATATTATCTTTTTTTATTAGCATATAATCAATCACTGCAGACACAAAGGGTACGGACTAACCCTTTTTATCTTAATGTCTTTTTTTAAATTGTTCTTGCATGAATATATTTATTGCGAATTTAATCTAAATAATGCCTAAAAGAGTTTAATAATAATGTTATTGATAAATGAAATAATGTAATAAGTAATAAATTATCTTATATACTTATATTTCATCAAATTTATTGCCATACACAGAATATTGATTAATTTATGCTATTTTACAATTATACATTTTCTTTTATTAATATTTACTATTTTCATTTACCGCTCTGTTATCAAGGCAAAGCGCGGCGTTCTGTTCCGCCACTCAGCACGTAATGGATCAATTAGGAGGAAAGTGAGGAACCGAAATATTAAAAGAGACCGAGTGTCTTAACACTAGGTCTCTGGTTCCCTCTGCCTACCCTGCTATGTGCGGGATACAGCGTGAAGCTAAAAAAATCGTTTATAAAGGATATTTATGTACTCGAATTGTATAATATAGTGATATTATCGCTAAGTTCTTTGCCTACTTCGCAATATATAGGCGTGATTGTTAAAACAAATGAAAAGGAAATGTCTTATTATACTTTCTAAGATATATACAAGAAATGAAATAAAATATACGTATATTTATTAAACTTAAACATAGAGAAATGAGTATTAAGTTGTTAGTTTCTATATAATAGTAGGAAATTGATAGTAATAATATTCTACTCGTATGTAAAAAAATATATAAATATATTTTTTTAGTTTTACAAATAGCAGGATAGACAGAGGGAACAGAGAACCTAGTATTAAGACACTCCGTTCTTTTTTAACAATTTTCGTTCTTCACTTTCCACCGAATTGAGGCATTGCGTGCTGAATGGAGGAACTCAACGCCGCGCTTTGCCTATCGCTGTTGCCAGAGCGAGGAAATAAAAATACTATTTAATATTTTCCTTTTCTGGAGTGGGAATCGAACCCACGATCTATCACGTTTATACTCGCATGCTTGTGCCTCTGAGCCTCGACAAGACTCAATAATATATAAATAATATAAATAAGTTAAATTATAGTAACATAATAGAAAGAACGAAAACACTCCTTTCGTCACTTCCCTCTTTAATTGACACATTGCGCATAGTGGCGGAACTTAACCGCGCTTTGTCTTACTATAACAATGTTTCACAACAATGGTCTCAAAATTAAATATTTAAAAGAAGTTACGAAACTTTATAAAAAGCTTATTTGTAAGTACAAATAATTTAATTAGCATTAGCAAATATCATTTATCTTAAACCTTTTTGTCCCCTAAATAAAAGATGATTTATTAAGTAGCTAGCTGTACCCTGCGCGCTTTGCTAAGCCGTCAAAACTACATTTGAAGGGAAGACATTATATACAGATATTCAAATCATTTTGAGTAATTTTAATAATTTTATTAATTTCGAAAAAAATGTGTGGCGCCCTCTGTCGAAAATTGGTCGTACCCACACAGAGACCTACGTGGGTTCATGCATGACAAAATTGCTAAAATCATCACATGATCCAATGCATGGTTTACGGTTCTATGAAGGACATACAGACAAACATTCATTTGTATATATCAAGAAGAAGAGTAGTTTAAAAAAACAAACGTGTCAATAGCCTTTATATATAGCAACGGTAACTTTGAAAACATTGAAACTAAACACTTTGTTTTCTACTGATTTCTTCCATTTTTTTTAAACATATAATTAGAACATTTTTGTTTACTTTTATTTTCCTTATATATATATCGAACCTAGGACTTTTATTATAAAATTTGTAATTCAACCACAAGTATTTAAAATAGAGGCTCTAACGATACGGCACGCGACGTAACAACGTAAACCCGTTATATCCGTCGTATTTCCTGCTCTTTCCTAGGGTACTAGAGCGGTAAGGCAAGCTTATGTAATGGCCGATTATGCATTATAACTATTACATAATACTTTTGTAAATCATCTTTCAAAGCTTTTAATTTTTGCAATATCGCATCTAATACCATGACTATTAATAAAAATAATTTGTGTAATATGCGTATATCTTCAATTAAAAATATATATATATAAAGAATATCTAATAACTTTTTTAAATGTATGCTAAGAAGAATCTAAGATCAAAATCTAAAGCCAAATAATATCTCTTTTTTTGAAATTATATCTTTTTTATTCATTCTTTCAATATTGTGAAAATATTTTATCTAAATATGTATGAAGTGCAAGGTAGTCATTTTTTTATTTATTGTTTATACTTATAGAGGTACGAGTATCAAGATACTATATGTTCACTATATTACATATTAAAAAAAAAACATTTTTTACAACATAGTACTAAAGTGAAGATTCAGTTGAAGGATGCAGTTTTTGGGACTTTGAAATGACATTAAATATGTCAATTTCTTTTTCTATTTTTTTTTAACTTCACGCTGTATCCCGCATAGCGGGGTAGGCAGAGGGAACCAGAGAACCTAATGTTAAGACACTCCATTCTCTTTCAACATTTCCATTCCCCACTTTCCGCCAAATTGAGGCATTGCGTGTTGAGTGATGGAACGCAACGCCGCACTTTGCCTTGTTACCAAACCCAAGAAATGAAAATAGAGAATCGAACCCACAACCTGTCGCGTTTACAGTTGCACGCATGTGCCTCTGCGCCACGACTGGCGATGTCAAAATACGATTGTACTTTTAAATATAGCATATTACCTTTGAGATGTGTTTCATAAAAAGGCGTTCAAAAAAATTGCACTTATTTATATTTTCTACGTACATATTTAATATAATGTATATGGAAAATTTTAAAAATATACTAAATTTAGCTTAAATTATTATTTTATAATAAACAAAGAATTAGCCTTTAAAAAACCAGAAATGTAGAATTTTCTGGAACATAAAACCTTATTGCCGATTAATTTGCAATAAAACAAACTTTAGGCAGGAGTTTGGGATCACGGTCACGTCTTGAGATTCCATCAAAAGTTTAGCCTTAAATTGTCTGGTAATATTGGTTTTTCTAATATAACATGGTTGAGTGTAATTTGTTATTTTCACAAATAATTTTAAAACTATGTTATGTATACTAAGCGTGTATATGATAACTCATTATAATTTATAATCAATGAATAATTTAAATCTGTTTTAAAAATATAGAATACAAGATGCTAATGTAATGCCTTGTATTTATTAAAAATCCGTTAACCTACTGCTCTAGTTTAGCACGCTAAGCGCAATCCTAGAATGATCTTCAATAATGCAAAATAAAATTGCTTTGTTGTTTCTTATTTTCATAGGAAAAATAAAGTACAGGATATTTTAATTTGGTATTTTTAGGTATTTTTTAGGTTCTGGCTAAGTATTTTAAACACTAATAATCTTAACAGTTAAATCTCAGTTCTCTTTATATTATAGCCTTCGTATTGCAACGAACTTCGTAACGAACGATCTAACAGCAAAGGCAATTGACTGTGGGTTCTATTTCACTCCGAGGAATAATCATATTTAAATTATTTTCATTACAATTTCAGAGTTGAGTTCCGCCGCTCAACACGCAATGTCTCTAATTTGAGCGGCAAGTAGACAATGGAGTGTTGTAACACTATTTCTCTTTGGCTATCCTATGCGGGAATCTTCTGAATGAAATAAAAATTAATCGAAAATTTTATTTCATTAGTGCAAAGTGTACAAAAAATATAAAACAGACGATATGTTAGATTATCCTAAAATATACTTAAAGAAAATACCTTCGTTCAAAAATTACACATAAATCAGAATTCTTAGTACAAAAAACAACTCTTTATGGTATTGTCTATTTTCTACTTCAACAAAATATATAAAAATCTCTATTAATTTCTGTATATCTACTTATTTAGTAAGTAAATGCATCAATAAATAAAAAATAAATATTGCTAAAATAAGAATTATTATACTAATCGACCATAATTACTTATCGTATCTTGTCCAAATTTTGTTGAGTAATTTAAGTAGAAATTTGTCTGCACAAAGTAATTAATTACATCGAAATCTAGCAATTTGTTAAGAGCTAAATGCTTTAAATGCGATATCGAATTATGATTCATAAAAGCTTTCTATCAATATTTTTAATTTAATCTGTACATGAATTTAATGCAATTTAAAACATATTATTTACAACTATAATAAATATTTATTTGCAAATATATTTTTTGTAATTTATTTACTACACTGATTTCGATTTGTTTATAATTATCATTTTGTTTTTATTAAAATAATTTAAAATATAAATATATTTTAAAGAATATTTTTTTAATATTAATAAGTATCATTTAAATAGGCCAAAACTCACTTGTATCCAGAGCGATTAAATTACAAAAAAAAAAAACAACTGCGCGTGCGTTTCCCGCGCGACTCCGACGAGAATACTTCCTCTCACCACCACTACACGTGTGGCAATGATTTGTTGACGGTTTTCGACCTTTTAATTGTGTTTGGTAAGTAGTCATTGTACAATTTACCCCACTTTTATTTTTAATTAAAAAAATAAAAATTTAAAAATATATTTATCTTTTGTTGCCAAAAGAATTTTGACAAATTATTAATTTGAAATTAATGATTCAGTTGTTGTTCTTATATCCTTATAATGTTTTTACGATGACTATCATCGTTCATTAGATTATTAAGTTTTTAACTTGAACTTCCTATATATTAATTAAAACTATTTTCTCAAAAATATTTTATTTTTGTATCTTCACGCTTATTCCTGCATAGCAGAGTATTCAAAAAATCTAATGTCAAAACGCTTTGTTGTCTACTTTCCGCCCGAATATCAATGCTATCCGCAATGTCTCGAACATTGCGTATTGGGTGGCGGATTTTAACGCCGTGTTTTGTCTTACCAGAATTTACAATCTTACTATATAAAATTTTACTATATTTGTTGTATTACCAATAAAAGATGTTTTATTCTATTTTATTCCTGAAAAGTATGATAGATCAATATCTATCTATCTTCTATAATTAGAAGGCAGAAAAAACTATTTACACATGTTGTTCCCTGTATAATGTAACAGTAGCAGCGTGTGCAGTGCACACGGGTGGCCTACATATACCTGAGACAGCTAAGAGCATCGTCTTGGACCATCATGGTCTCTTCTTCTTCTTCGTGTCAATGAATTGAATGTTTAAATTATGTTTTGCCAGTGCGTAGCCACGTTGACTGCATCATCTGTTGCCTCAACAAGGTCATTGTTTGAGCGAGTGAATGGGCAGTTGGGACAGACGAGCAAGTGCGCCATATTTTGTGGGTTGGCACCACAGTCACAAGACGTGTGACCCTGCGAGATGTATCCACACTTTGCAAGGTGTTCTTTGCAGCGGCCAAACTGGCTACGCAAGCGATTGAGCGATTTCCAGGTTGGCCAAAGTAGCATGTGGCCTGGAGGTAAACTCTCTTTGGGAGGAATAAACCCTGGAGGGGGTGGGTGGTTAATCTCCCAAAGCCGTTCTTTGGCACGATTCGGATCACAATCCAAAGCCGTGGTGGATTGCATGAAGCTGCAGCGACTTTTCAAGCGGGGCCGGGACGCGTTATACCCATAAAGTGGATGACGAGGGACCATCATGGTACAACAATGATATGACAAGCGGCTAGTCAGCGGGTTGACGGCAGTTATCAAATGTGATCTAGGGTGGCTCTTTATCAAACATTTGGTTTCAACTCGAAATAAACCTTGTTTTTTTTTTTAACTTCACGCTGTATCCCACATATAGCAGGGTAGGCAGAGGGAACCTGAGAACCCAGTGTTAAGACACTCCGTTCTCTTACAATAATTCCGGTCCCCACTTTCCGCCAAATTGAGGCATTCCGTGTTGAGT
Organism: Philaethria dido; assembly: GCA_033558755.1. Lineage (NCBI taxonomy): Eukaryota > Metazoa > Arthropoda > Insecta > Lepidoptera > Nymphalidae > Philaethria > Philaethria dido. The sequence continues at coordinate 419,084 of JAKGSA010000784.1, forward strand.
GGCGGAACTCAACGCCGCGCTTAGCCTTGTTACCAAACCCAGGAAAATGAAAATACTAACATTTCCTGGAGTGGGAATCGAACCCACAACCTGTCGTGTTTATAGTCGCACGCTTGTGCCTCTGCGCCACGACAGGCGTTATATGAAACCTTGTTTCAATAAATAAATATTATTATATTTATATAATTAGACCTAGACGTCCCCTAGGCCAGGGTTTCATTGCACACAGGCGCTACACGAGCTAGAGCCGCCTCTGAACAGTAGTTTATTATACATATTACATATATAATACTAACATGTACTAATATGTATTGATGGTTTATCAGATTTAAACTTGAAACTCTTTTTAGACGAACATAATATTTTTTTTATTTATTTACAGCTATTTATTATGGTAAATAATATATAAATATATATGACGTTTCTCTTTTACCATTTCTTTTTTATTATCATTTATACATATATACGAAGATTAATATATTGAATAAGGGGTAATGGTTGTAATAAATAAATATTTATAACTATAATTTTGGTATGAGAGTGCATCTATTGAAAAGATTCAAATAGTGAAATTGATAAAGGTCATTGACACAACTTAGCCTAAATGTTAAAGCATAAAAAGATCTAAAAAGCGAAATTCGAACAGACTATTTCACATTTAATTTACCGTTCAGTTTTACTTGTAAGTGAAGCAACAATAACTATTTGCTAATTTTTTTTAATTTTCTTTTAACATAACGTAATGCTTCCTATGTTTAAAAATAAAAAAATGTTAGGTCAGTGTTGAAAAACTTTAATGCTTGATCTGTATATATAATCTTTTTGGAATTATATTAATTTTTTCATCGTTTTTTTAGGCAGACAAAACCTAGTGTCATAATACTCCGCTCGTTTCTTACTGCTGTAATTCGAAACGTTTTGTGTTAGTAGCGGAACTCAACACCCTTGTTTGTTCTACCTAAGTCGAGAAATGAAAAGAAAAATAAATATATTCATTCCTACGAGTGGGAATCGAACCCAGAACTAAAGGCATAGTCAGACGTTTCCCTGCTGCGCCGCGATGGTCGCTAATCTTTATACTAAGTATTGTTATTAATTTTGACACTGGGGGAAGTGGTGATCTGAGTGTACTTATTATTATATGTTCCGCCATAAAATATTATATTCTCAATATTACGAGTACAAGAACATACGAAAGTTTGTGAAGATGGATCAATTGACGCTTGTTACACTTTACGCAAAAGCTACTGAACGAATTTTAATGAAACTTTACTGTAATATAGCTTATACAACAGAATAAGACATAGACATACACACTACAAAGATTTATGTGATAAATGTAAACCCGTCTTGACCCTTAGCTTTCCAACCAGAGACCACAAAACATTTTTTTTTGCACTTCACGCTGTATCCCGCACATAACAGGGTAGGCAGAGGGAACCAGAGAACCTAGTGTTAAGATACTCCGTTGTCTTTTAATTATTTTCATTTCCTAGAGTGGGATCGAACCCCCGTCTTGCTTAGAGCCGCACGCTTGAACCTCTGCGCCACGACAGGATTTCTTAAGGCCCATGATTTCTTAACTAATATATAGATATTAGTTGAAAACTTGAAGGAAGGAAGAAGAGATATTATGTGTGACCTTCGATTACTATCATTAGTCAGAGAAAGTTGTTTATAATAATAGTTTAATAAATAATACGGTGGCTGCACGTCATTTTTGCTATCTCCACAATAATCACTGTATATATCAATGCACCTTTCTAACATGACGTAATTCGTATATATCGTTTTTTTTTTGCTTCATGCAGGTAAGACGAAAATATAGTGTTAAGACACTCCGATTTCTTATCATCCCTGTGAGGGTACAGGGTTAGAATTCAATTCTCCTCCGCCAGGTATCCCAGTCGTTTTGTGGTAGGAGGTTCGTCCTCCGACTGGCTCGCGACCACTATCATGTCAAAGACGAACCGCCAAATATCTTATGATGTGTTCCGGTTCGATGGCATGTAACAATGTAGTACATTGTCCTCCCCTTCCATCTGTATCCTCTAGGTTGGCAACGCATCTACAACGTCTCTGATGTTATAGATGTTCATGGGCGAAAATAACCACTTACCATCAGGTGATACTTCAGCTCGTGTCATTCGTTATCCATAAAAAAAATTCGTTGAATTCTAGCGTAAACCTGGTAACGTCATATTTAGTAAATAATTATCAGGAGAGGCCAAAAACAACAAAAAGGAAAAAAACTTGAAGGAACACTTTTTTACATTAAACTTATATGAAATCAGCCTCGATCGTTTGAAGACAGGGATTTAAAAATTTTACTCATCACGCTTTTTCAAAACTGATATGTGCTATTTTTTTCTATAGTGTTAATATTTTATTATACACTTTCCATTGTATTAGTAGTAATAAAAATGGCAGGTTTTTACTTTAAGCCAACGGTATCCTTGATTTTATTAAGTTTGTCAGCGCTATTGTCGCTATATTCTATGAACACAGAGAGCACCTAGTATCAAGGCCCTCTGTAATGAGCTCTTTGATTTTCGTGATTATTACACATATTAAATGAAACTATTTTAACCGGATTAATCGCGTATATTTTAGTATTTGAAAATATTTTTTTGGAAACCCGACGTTTCAAACACTTAACAGTAGTCCGTGGTCACAGATAGACAGTCTACCTGTTAAAATAATTTCATTTTAATAATAATTTCATGTTAAAATAGTTTCATTTAATAAGGCCCTCTATTTTCGGCTTTCCGCCCAAACTCGAGACATTATAATTTGTATCTTGAAACTCAACGCCGCGCTCTGTCTTACCAAAGAGAGAAAATGAAAATAAATAAAATATTCCTTGAAGCGGGGATCAAACCTGCAATCATCCCTGAAATATAACTCGTATTTGACTTTTCTCAATAATTGATGAGTTAATTGACTTTTCAAAACACACAGATGTTATAGAATACGCCTTTGACTTTTCTGAATAATTGATATGTTGAGTGGTGTTACTACTACAGAGGAATGAATATATAAACGTGACATTTGCGGAATTGTAAGTGCACTAGTGTTAAGCTTGAAAGCCACGAAAGAGCTGAACTAAGCAATATTTACGTCAACTTATATATTTTTTTTTATCTTATTGGATTTTAAGGATAAATTACTAATACTTTCTCATACTAAAGTGACGAAACCCAAAGCAGTATCAAGTCTAAGCCGATTGGGGGTAGCAACAATACTTTTAGATATAAATATTTACTCAAACAGGAATCGACTGCTCAAACCTAACGAATCTAGTCAAGCACTTCTTACTGCGCCACGATGGTTTTTAATGATCTAATGATTGATGCTAGCATAAAAAATACAAAATGTCGTTTAAATATCAACAAAACAGTAAAAAATTCGCATCGAATATGTGTGAGGAATTCTTAGTGTACGCGATATCGCCAATATAATACAGGATGCAGGCTACTCGACTGCGAAAATATGACCATGTCAAAAAGAAGCCCATCTGTATACATTGGATAAATAATTGGAAGACCAGTAAGTAGACCCAAGCCATGGAGGAAAGAAGGAATGCTGAGGAAGGTAAGCAAAGTAACCGACATACGTCCTGGACTGGATATAGTAAAGTAAAAAAGAATAATAACGAAAGCTGACCCCCTTAACATGTACAACCATAGCTAAAAAGAAGGAATTTTAACATCTAGATCTACGATGACATATTAAAGATTGTTTAAAAAAAAAACATTTCTAATTCTACATCGTATGATAAGGTATATAAAATAGATTTCAAAAATAGATTATAAGAAAATGAAACAAAATATAATAATTCTTTATGATTTTATTGTACCATTTATAGTAAACGAATATATATTATTATAAATTTTATATCTAACATCTATTAAAAAAATACAACAAATCAACTTATGTCAATATAAGGCGACAACTTAATCAAAGAACTAATAATACATATTAATCAGTCAAAATATCATGTTTTTAAATCTGTATCGGGCGTGAATAAGTTGATAAATTGAAAATACATGCTTTTCAAGGCAAGCATTTTCAAGTTACAATTTTATATGTAAAATCTTTCTTTATATATATTTTTCAAATACTTTTAGAAATGAAAGATTTGCATGAAAAATTTTGATTTAGTTATTTACTAACCCTAAAATAAAACAACCGTAATAAATATTAACAATTAAGAAATACATATATGCACATAATACATATATCAACCTGTTCACGTTTGATATATACAAAATAAAAATGAAATGAGAAGAGACAGAGGGTATGGAGTGTCAAGACACTTCGTTCTCTTTTGTTCGCCGGAATTCGAGATATTGTTTAAATTTCATTTAAACATACAAGCAAATTTAAAAAATTAAGTAAGTACTACAACTAATAACTAGTAAATAAATGAGGATCAGTAATACATGTGTAATATATAAAAAAACTAACTGTTAAATTAACATAGTTATTAAATGCAATTTTAGAGAAATACAATTATTTATTTAAAAAACATATATTATTGTGTGACAGCTGACAGTCGCGATTTTTTTTTAATTTCAATAAAAAGCTCAATTTAAAAAAAAATGTATGAGTGTGCTTTGCATAATATACATTCATAATAAAAATGTATATAACACAGTCAAGGACAAAGTTAAGACAAAATATTATTAAATAATTATTGAGTCTTCTAATACGTAAAGATGGTTCAAGGTTCATTGAATCGCTATAAACAATATTTTAAAATAAAATAAATACATATTATAAAGAATAAAATAAGCCCAACACAGAAAATAGAAAGATTAACAGTCGGGACCCATTTTATATTTTTAGGACTTCTTGGGAAAGTACGATTAGTTAAAGAATGAAATGCACAAAAAACATAACCCTCCTCTGACAGACGGGTAATAAGTTTTTTTTCATGACGTTTCATATCCATGAGTGGATGGTAAAAATAAGTGAGTAGTCATTTTGTTGCAGCGGCCATTTTGTTATATCTTCAATATATTTTTTTCATCTTCAAGCTTTATCCCACACAGTACGGTGGTCAGTGAGAAGCTAGTATCAACATACTCCGTTCTCTTTCTGCCCGAATTCCAGACATTGCTTGTTGATTGCTTGTTGTAGCGGAACTCAACAACGTGTCGCGTCTTAGCAGAACAGTGAAATAAAAATAACTTAATGTAATCATTCTCTTGAGAGAGAATCCACAACCAATCGCGTTTAGACAGATGCTGTCCTACTGTGCCATGATGGATTCAGTACTTTATACATAGAATATACAATGTAAATGAAGATGTTTTAACACGAAAAACCATAAATGTAGGGTAAATTCAATCCCACATTAAATTTAATAATTTCAAATATAAAGCACCAAATAATAATAGATATTTCCTATACAAATATTATAATTTTTGTATAGTACTTAAAAAAAAGATAATGGTTAATCAACCATTATCATTATTTTTTCAGCACTAAGATAATAGAGATAATTAATTAAAAAAATGGAGTTCCAACTATTTTAAATAAAATATTAATGCTATACTTCCTTATGTCCACATTATTAAAAATTTAAATTGTAGTTGGAATCATTTTTAAAGGTACATTAGAATTATATCTTTCTAGATATTGTTAAATTCTACCTGTCTGTTATATATATTGTTTTATATATATTTACTTATCTGTGACATAAACATTTTCAATTTCTGAAGACTTTCAATGGTAAACAATTATTGTTTTTAAATTTAAAAAAAAAACGAACAAAATACCCTAAAACTTAATAACATTTAATTAATACTATTTCAAATTATATAAGCTTACTACAAAATTAATACTCAGCCTAATTATAATCCTAAATTATAAACCTTCAACTAAGACACAGAAATACCAAAGTATAATAAAGGCACTGACATCTTACACACATTTTTTATCTATAGTCTATTTAAATAAAATCATTTTTCAACTACAACAGCATTATTTATCTGTGCTTCAACAACATCTGTCACTTTGACATCATTTAGCACTTTTTCCTCCTTTCCCTTGTTTGGAATGTTCAATGCTTGAAGTTGGGATGAAATGAAATGTTCAGATATGTGTTGCCGTAGTTCTATATGAAGACGGAAACTTTCTGTGCATTCTGTGCATCTGAAAATTATAACATAATAATTGTTATTATATAAAAATAATAAATAAATGGTTTAAATAACATAATAAACAGAAGCCAAATTAAATTAATTGATAAATATATATTTTTTAACTTCACTCTTTATCACTAATGTATATGGATTACGATTTTAATATATTTTTATGCAGTAATTAAAAAAGTGTGTTACCATAATTAATTACTTTGTCTAATATGTAACAAATGTAAGATTTTAAATGTATTTGTTATTTTCTTGTTTGGCAAAACTTTAGACCCTAAATATAAACAATTTCCCAGTGAATGTAAGTTAAGATTATGACATAGTCATAAAAAGGACATTAATAAATTCTCAAATTATATTTAATTACAAGTTGTTCAAATATCAAAATAAATATGAAATCTTGTCCATAAATTCCACTTTTGCAATTAAAAAAATAGCTATAATATTACACTCACTTATATATCTTGTCACCTAAATGCGCTCTGCGATGTTTGACAAGATCATTGCTTTGTGTAAAGGCCCTTTCACACATTTCGCATTTGTACGGTTTCTCACCAGTGTGAATACGATTGTGACGTTTTAAATGATCCCTACTAGAAAACCTGTGAAGTAAATAAAAAAAATCAACAGGTTGCATTCCGGGAGTGCCGTCGGAAGTAAAACTTAAATATTAATGTTGTGCATTTTTGATTATTTTAGAATGGTTAGGTAAGGTTAGTATTGATTAATATGAATTAATAAATATTTATTAATATGAATTAATAAATATTTATTAATTGTCATATGACAATTTTGACAATTTCGTCTCATGAATTTTCGATCAGATCACGTGACACGAGTTTAATATTTTTACCCATCACAAAAAGTGCACAACGCCGCTAAAGAAGTTTTCACTTCAAAATCCTTACTAATATAATATTATAAATGCGAAAGTAGCTGTCTGTCTGTCTGTTACGCTTTCACGCCTAAACCACTGAACCAATTTTGATGAAATTCGGTATGAAGATAGAACTGAACTTGAGAAAGGACATAGGATACTTATTATTGCGAAAAAAATGGTAGAAGGGGTTGAAATAGGGGATGAAAGTTTGTATGGAAGTACCTTATTGTCAAACATAAAATCAAGTAAGATTGTTCAACTGTTTACAACTTTCACACCTAAACCATTTAACCAATTTTGACAAATAGTCTAGACCTTGGCAAAGACTACTCCTAGGCTACTACTACTACTACTACTACTAGACTACTCCTTATCATGTCGCACGATATAACCGAATTCCACGCGGGCGAAGCCGCGGGCGGAAAGCTAGTTAAACATAAAACAAATGTTTTTTACATTTTCTAAGTGTGATTTAACACTTTAAAGTATCAAAAATATTAAACAAACATGATGTGTAGAGAATAAAGTAAAGAATGGAACATTTCTTTTTCTGGCCGAAATCGAGACATTATGTGTTGAAGCAATACTCAATGCTAAACTGCCAAAGAGAAGAAACGGAAATCATTTAAACAATGAATGGTGTCTACAGTCAGACCCTGTTACACCACACCATAATATTACAAAATATTTATACTATGGTATTATTTTAAAAATAATTTTCTTACTTCATAGAACATGTTTCACATTGATAAGGCTTTATTCCTAAGTGTCGTAGCTTGTGCTTCACTAATGATGTTCTCTTTGTAAATGATGCCCCACATTGATCACAGGTATAAGATTTTTCACCTGTATGAGTTATTGTGTGAGATTTTAACTCCCCTGAAAATGATATATGGATATTATATTACTTTTGTAAGAAAGTATTGTTAAGCTTAGTAAAATAAAACAAAAGCTTTCATAAAAATCAGTAAAGTAAAAATTATTTAATAAAAAAAGATACATACTACATTGAATTTCAAAGCATGATATATAAATGATATGAATGTTAAAATGAAATGATAGTTAAAATGAAAGTACATTTAGAAGACATATGACTATAACATAATTTTGCTTTTTATATACATTAACACATTACAATAAATTTTCTAATTTAAAATGAACCTTACCTTTACTTACAAATTTTCTTGGACACATTGTGCATTCAAACTGCTTTAAACCTAAATGCCGTCTCATATGTTGATCTAAATTTGTACTGGAGTCAAATTTCTTCCCACATGTTGGACATAAGTACTTATCTCTTTGATGTACTTTGATATGAGCTGTTAAGGTTGTCAGATGTGCAAATGATTTAGGGCAGAGTGGACATGAGTGTGGCTTAACTCCATTATGCCTATTCATGTGACCCTTTAATGTTTCTTCACTTTGAAATGATCTGGGACACACTGTGCATTTATATTGACGGCTATTTTCATGAGTTTTCTCATGCCTTTTTAAGTGACTTATTTTCTTAAATACCTTACCACATTTGCTGCAAGCAATTATTCTACCTTTTTCTGTATGTTTTCTCATATGAGCTGAGAGAGAATTAACTGATTTAAATGATGAGGGGCACATATTACATTGAATAACTTGATCAGAACTTCTTTCAGTTACTTCCCCATTTGTATTGATATTTTCATTATTTTTCAATGTTGGAATGTGCTGATCACTCTTTGTGTCACTCTGATTACACTTTTTACTAGATTTGTGCCTTTGCAGATGATATTGCAATCTTGAAGGCTTTATGAATGATTTATTACATTCATTACAGCTATATTTCTTTTTACTATTTCTCTCTCTACATTTTGTATTTGACTTATTAGAGCCACACTTATCAGAACTTGTATTTTCGTCTGTACTTAATGTTGAAATATCTTCATGTTTCAATTCTATTTTAGGTTCAAACATAACAAAGTAATCATTGTCAAAATCATGTTCATCTTTAATATCTAGTTTCAGGTCCTTTTCTGCTTCAACATTAATAAACATTTTTGTATCATTGTTACCAAGAAGTATTTCTCTTAACCTTGTGTCTACCTTTTCTGCAACTTCTCGAAAATTATAAAAACTTAATAGGCATTTTTGGCAAAACTTACAGATTTTTTTTGGTAAAGCATCTTCCTTTTGCACCTAGAAGTAAAATTAATAAATATATATTATTAAAATTATAAATAATAAAAGATGGCTAAAATCTTGTTTTTATATATAAATTATTATAAGATAATAATGAGCCCATCATGGAGCAGTAGGACAGCATCAGCACCAGACGGTTGTGGGTTCGATCGATTATTATCTCAGTTTTTGTATTCTGATGAGATAAAGCGCAGTGTAAAATACCGCCATTTCCTTGAATACGCAATGTCTCGGATTTGGACAGGAAGTAGAGAATGGACACTTTGTTTTCTCTGTCCGTATCTTACAACTTACGCTTATTTATATTAAGTACTAATATTAATTAGTAATACTCACATCTAATCTTGTACAAGTCGTTAAAATATCTGCTAAATTTGTAGAATTTAATGTATTTAAAAAAATATCAAACATAGTTGAGTCTTCATTCATACACGTACGACAGCAGTTCTCATAAGATTTTAAAACTTTGTCAGATTCCATGGCAATATAACTATGCCTACATTGAATTACTTATACATTGAAATTCTAATATATTATTCTAATGAAAAAAAATATAATACTTAATATTAAAATTATATAAAAATATTTTTATGAAGTAACAATTGTTTTACTATTACTGTCACTTGAAATATGTCAAATCACAAATGTCAGCTGTCAATTTGTGGCATATATGAAATATGCAGTCAGTCTATGATTTTCTGCTCCATTTAACTTGTTTTTTGTATGAGCATCAATTTATCGTTTTAATATAATTCATTATTTTTAAAATTCTGTAATAGCTCAACTGTTTCTTCGTCAACTATTTTGATTGAATAACAACACGAAGCTACTTATCATATTTATAAAATATATAAAAATATAATTCGTGTGAGCAAATGTCTTATAAGTATTATAGTGAACTAGCCGTTTTGTGGGAAGTCTGATGGGATTAAAAAAAAATTGTTTCACAGGATGTTTTAATTTTGGTTTTTTGCGAACAGGAATTGACGAGCGAACCAAGCAAGGCAGGGGCGGGCGGGGCGCCCTAACTTTATATATTTGCTTATAAAAAATATTTTGAATGACTTCAATTGACCTAACAATGCTACACTTTTGATCATAATTAGACCTTTATTGCTTAACTATAAAAACAAAGGAAATGGAAAAAGGCGTCTTAAGAAAAATTGATGAGCATTTTTTTGTTGACGTCAGGCAAAATTAAAAACTGAGACATCTTATGTAGAATTAAGAGATCGCTTAATTCTACATAAGTGCGTCGCGTTACAAATCGCGAAGTTGTAAAATATACTGAATATGGGATAAACAGAAAATATTTAGTGTGATAGATATTTGCTCATTTTTTCGTGGAGTACGTGATAAAGATTAGACAATTTGCGTCAATTTTTGATGACAACGGGAGGTAAATAATATGACTATAATGGAGCTTAAGTTCATATAAACCAAACTGTAGGCACCATTTTACATTTGTTGAACTTAGTATTTCAATCGAACGCAGTTCTTGAATTGAATAAAGCTAACATGAAAATATTTACTATTGTTATTGATTCATAAATGAAGGTGAAACTTCAAACATCATACTTTCAAAATTATTTTTAATTTGATTTTTTGTTAACAATGTTATACAAATAATATATTTTTCCATTGTTTAAAGATTTTATATTTAAATTTTAAATACGCAGAAAACAGGTACAAAAAACATTACTATTTTTCATTAGACATACTTTCTTGACAGCGTATAACATGGGGAGTATTCTGAGGAACTGTTTGACCTGATACTTAGCGCAGAATATGTTAACCGCAAATCTATTTTTTTTAATGTAAGATGGAGATGAAATATGTTTTGTAATGAAAGAAGCGGAACAACTAAAGGCAAAATATTTTTGATATTATAAAAATTATAATGTCGATTAACATGCTTAATTGAGAAATAACGTATGACTCCTGATAGGATAAAAATTATCAAAGAACGTTTACTTTTAGTAACCTGAGCCAGTGAGTTATCTCTTTATTTTTTTTGGCCCATTAGTATTGAGTGGCACTGCACTAGATTAGTGCGTCTGAATTGAGAGAATTCTGAGTGTATGTGTACTCAACGTTACTTTAGTTGCAAAGTCTACAATTTTTCAAAATTTCAAAATTTACAATGAAAAATCAATGGGTCTTTTTCACATTTCATTCATAATCCCGCTTCGGCTCCCGTACTATAAGACAACACGGTTTTCCAAAAAGAAATTCTTATATTTATATTAGAAACACTTTTGGACCAATTTCTGTAAGTAATAAGTATACCAAGTTTTCTATCCATATCAATAATAGAATAAAATTATTGAAAACAATTGTATATATTTTCAACTACATGACAAATTTTCTTTCCCTTGCTTTTATTTACTGTGTATATAACTTAACTATTTGGTGTTAGTAAATATTTAATTTATGATTGGAAATATCTGATAAAGACTCAAACAACGACATATACAATATAATTATAATAATTTCTATTATATCTACATAGTTAATACAAACAAAACCGTTATATGTGTACACTTTTATCACCAACTTTGGAGAATCTGAACTACCACCTTAAACAAAATCAAATTCTAATTAACAAACATTAAAAAAAATCAGTGGAATTTATATCTCTGATAATCTCCTCCTAGATAAGTGTATTTTTAAAATAAAATAAATAAATTCGTTGTTTCGTGTCGGCAGAGTATCCGTTACAAGTGGTGTACCGTTACCGTAGACGGTAGAAGTACAAACGTCAAGTCAACTCGTCACAAAACTGTAGTGTAGTCTGTGCATCGGTTATAAATATTTAATATTATATAAAATTTTAAAATAAAAAAATAGTGTTAATGCTTACGTCTTAAAAAATATTTAAAGGTGAGTTTTATATAAATAATATTTTCGTATTATTTTTATACTTGTACAATTTTAAAAAATATATAATATAAGGCTGACTATAATAAAAGTATTTAGGTTTGGACGTAATATTTGCGCATTATTTATTGTACATAAACCAAGCAATTATTCCAATGTAATTTTTATTACATAATATTTTAGAACAATCTTGTTAGCAATATTAGAAATAATTTTAGGACTATACTTAAATATAATAATTATACAACTATGTTTAGTATCTACTTACGCAGTTTATTATTTCTGATGTTAAAACATATATGAAAATAGAAAAAATAATGTATGATAAGGTCAAAAATATAAAATATCTCTTCATTCTTATTTAAAATAAACCACTACGTTTTATTTAAAGTAAATCATTTTTTTATATTCTTTTATCTTTTAATGTGTCATACATACAATAAACGAATTGTCACTGAGAAACTATTTGATCTTGTATTTGTTAATAACTTCCAATATTTTAAATTTGTTCTGTTGAAATTGTCTCTTCTTCATTAATTAATAATGCATGTCCATTAATTCCAAACACAATACCTTTTTGTAAAACATTATATTCATTGTAGACAACATGTAGACAACACACATGAATACCTGAAATATTAAAATTTAATTTACTATGTTAATTGTTTATTTTTTGATATCATTGTGGCTTAAAATGTTAGTAGTTGTATTATAGGCTTGATTCCAATTCTGTGGAATCATTATATTTAAATAAATAAGTTTAATAAAACAGCTTTGAAGAACAGAAAGTGGAGAATGGAGTCTCTTGACACTAGATTCTCTTTTTTTAATGATCCTAAAGTGTCAAACAAAAAATGTATTGTATTGTTTTATAACTCACCGAATACCAAACTTGTAATGACACCTAAGTACCAGTACCCCTGTATAAATTCTAACAAGCCAGTTAGAAATATAATTAACATCAGCATAGATCCATAGCTGAAGTAGGCAAGCACAAAACCTGGTATTTTCTGTAAATTAATTTATAAATATAATATTTTTAATATAACAATATTTTGAAATTTATAATATATTAATACTTTTTAGGCTCAGAGACACAAAGATGTGACTGTAAACACAACAGGTTGTGGGTTTGATTCCCATGCCAGGAAATGAAAATATGAAATAATATTTGGTATTTTCATTTCCACACTCTGGTATCAAGGCAAAGCGTTGCATTGAGTTCTGTTAGTCAGCACACAATGCCTCAATTTGGCGGAAAGTGGGGAACAGAAAAGTTAAAGAGAATGGAGTGTCTTAACATTAGGATCTCTGGTACCCTGCTATGTGCGAGATACAATGTGAAGCTATAATATATCAATTTTCAGTACTTACCTTTCTAACACCTATAAAAAGTAAAACAGAAAAAGCAATTGCAAGTACAGATAAAATTAACAACATTCCAGTAACTATGTTTATTATCTTTGTATCCAAGTTAATATTAAATACATGTTGATTATGTTCTGTATCATGTGGTGAATATAAATTGAGTTGATTTAGCTTTTCTTCTGCAATTATTATGTAAAGTGCAAATCCTACACCTACTGTTCCTAAGACCTGCAATAAATTCATGTTAATGTATTGTTAGGTAGATTTGGTTATATTTGGGATTAATATCTGTAGAGAATATAGATGTTCAATCACCTTATTAAGTTACACTAAAAATGTTATAAAAATATATTTTTTTTATAGCTTTCACTTTTTCCAGTAAATTATCAGACAGAACTTTTCGCCCAAAATGATGGCATTCTGTACCAATAAGCAGAACACAATACCACCTTTTGTCTTAACAGAGTGGATATAAAGATAATTTAAATAAAAATTGATAATATTCTTATTAACTATATAAAGTTTTATTAATTGGTAATAATATTCTTACAAGTGGTAATTGAACCCACAAGCAATTGCACTTACAGGAAGAGGTTGCCCCACTGTGCTACCGCAGCCTTTTATCATATTTTAAATAAATCAAATCAATTCAATTTATATACTTTAAAATTTAGAATACTATATGTACAATTAGCAATACATGTGGCCAATATAGTTTTACACATTTTCTGTGTTTATAGTAGACAATTAAAAGTGTTTTAATTATTTTGTTGATTTACGTTCGAATCAGCAATAAAAAAAATATCGTTATTTAAAAAATATATTTAATTTTTTTTATTAAAACATTTGTTATAATCAAATATTGAATGAATGTATATTAATATTAAAAATATCACAACAATGACGAATAAATGTAAAATAGAAATTAATACTTAGTTTCGTTAATAATAAAAAAAATACCGTAATATGTTTCGAGCCTACGCCTCTTGGATAAATTCCAAACGCTTTTGCCAATTAAACTAAGCATAATTATGCACTTACCAGTACATCTACATTTCCATTATTTTAAGCAATTCTATAAGGAAACAACAAAGCTGGCACTATTTTATTGGAAGGATTTGAATTGTTGTTGTTCAATAAAAAATAAAAAGAAATTAATTTCGTAGAGATTATGAAGATGGTTACATTTAACTTTTTTATTTGTTTGGATTAAATATATATTTTTTAATATAAGCGCATAAACTATTGTTTATTAATTTATTATGTTATTAATTCATTTAATAAAGATCGAAATGAGTAATAATTTTAATTATACTTACAAATGTTATAACACTAAGAATTAGTGGTCCACGTGCCATTTTGAAATTATAACACGTTTTAAAAAGTAGAAACTGTTAAAATAACAATAGACAAGGAAAGCAGGTTAATTCTAATTATCCTTATTGTTGAAAACTATTGCGATATAATAATTTTATTCTTTATTATATGTATACATAAATGACATAACTTTTACTTTTTTATTCTAGCTTCTACTGAAACAGATTCAGCAATGAACTTTACAAGTCAATCTCAAAAATTTTAATCACAAAGGTTGAATAAGAGCTTTTTTTGAAGAACAAACTTTATTTTACAGGGCCGCATTTAGGTGGGTACGTTTGACGTTTCTCCTAGATGTTTTTAAATCTATAAAAGAATCTAAATCAATTATTTAATTGAGTTGTGCTTATTGTCTTTAATTTATATCTCTTCATTTACAATGTCATTTAAACTTTTTATTAAGTTATGTTTCTTACGCGAAACATATAAAGAAAATGAGTCTATTATTTTCATTTTATTATAGTTAAGGTGAAAATTTTGTTGAATAATATTTTTATTATTTTGGCAATTGGTAAACAGAACTACTTTTTACATAAATTATTAAAATATTTACTATATTTCAATAGATAAGTGTAGATAAATTGTAATTGTCATTTATAAAACCTCACGTCGACATAACTCTTCGTTAAACTTCTTTAATGGACCTTAAACGAAATAAATTTGTTCTGATTCGTCTCCCCGATTTAGTTAGACAAAATAAAACCGTTGCGTTTCGCCATAAAAACATAATGAATGACTTATTTCATAAGACATTACTACGAATTCTGTTTAAATAAGTGATACTATCTTTTTTTTTATAAAAGATTAGGCAACAAAATTTAAAAGAGAAGTCCGGCCCAGAAGCTTCATAAGCACACGTCATCAAACTTACTCAAGTGCCAAGTCAACTAATCCATTATCGGGCTCTAACGAGAAACGATAAAATTAGTATATAAAGTATAAACAAATTTTGTTTAGTACGATGCTAGCTTACGTTATTTACTTGACATACAATGATCAAAAATTCTTTAAAGCCTTTGTACGCTTAATAAGTATCTATATATAAATACGTGAAACAAAAACTTTGGACCCATTTTACGAAAATTACACGGACGGAGGAGCATGAAACTTGGCACACTTATAGTTTATATACCGAAAGTGTGCAGAATGATAGTATATTTTTAAAATAATACATAAAAAAAATATAAAATTGATAAAATAAATGTTACACACACTACCATGGTTTAACATCCATGTCTATATAAAGTGACATACATACGTTGTTAGGACGCGTAGTTAACACGTCAACGGGGACATTAGTATAAGTAATAAGACAAGCTAATAAAATCAAAGGATTTATTTGCTACCATAGGGTAACTAGGCTTTTATATTTGAATTTAAATACTTGGAAATTGGGCGGAAAGTGGGAAACAGAGCTTATTAACTCTAAGTTGTCTGACAACTTGCTACATGTGGGATATCTTTGAAGCTTATACTTATAAAATAAATAAAAGATTGAAATTACAATTATGTTTTATTGTTAAGAATAGTTGAAGAGTTTCATAGATAATGTTCGGACACTAGTACTGCCTATTTACTTTGATAGAGAGCAAAAATAAATATCTTTATGATAGCTGTTGTAAATAAATTTAATCTAAATCATATTAAAAAAATAGGAATTTTGAAATCAGAAACAGATACAATAACGACATATTTGTCAACTTTGACTTTATCCACCTCTAAAGTTAAATGAATATTTTATTTGACACAAAGTTGATAAAAATTCCCAACAAACATAAGTTGTAATAAGCGTACTTATAAGAATGTCGTCTTTCAGAGAAGCTTAATAAAAACGTATATTTTAATTAATTAGAGGACCTAGACGGATTCGTAGAGACAAGGATTCGAATACTTCACATACAGCTTCACAATTTATCTCTCATAGTAAGATACTCAGAGGAAATTTACGTCAAGACACTAGGTTCCATGCTTATTTTTTTTCTTCAAATATATTTTTTTCCAAGACCTAATGTGAGATTTTTCTTTAGTAGTATCAAAAATCTGTTTTTTTTATCGCAAAAAAATTCCCGAACGAACGGTTTTCATCCTTCTAAAAAAGAATACTGCCTATTAGTTCATGCACTTATTTATTATGTATAGATAATTAAAACACCTAGAGTCTACAAAGCAGACAAACATTACCAACGCAGATTATTTTTATTTCAGTTCATTTTAAATATCATTTGCAACACTTTTTTTATTATACTACAATTATTCTTAATACCTAAAGAATAGGTATACTTAGATAGCGCGCATGATGGCTGAGTGATCAGCGGATGGAACTGTATAACCGATATAATCATCGAGTTAATAAACCGATATTGATTAAGAAACGAATATGTACCAATAGTACTGTTGGTAACTAAGTTATATTTTTTTATATTTTGGCACATTTAGTTAATGTCTCTACCAAACAGAATATTAAGTAAAATCCATCACTTCATTTCGTTATAAATATTTTTCTTTTGGATGGTGGAAACCAAGTCATAATTTATTAAAGTCGAATTGGAGCCTGTCGTGCATTGTACATTTCTTTAAGTAGGTCTCGAACTCATTATTTTGAGCGACAAACACACTCTGACTGCATTATGAGGGTAAAGTGAAACTCCCAACTTTTTATAGTACCTATCAGTGGCAAGGGTGAAAATTTTAATTAGGCAAGCCAGTAAATTTAGGGTAGCCGGTATATCTTTAGGGAAGCCGGTATATATTTAGGGAAGAAAAAAAAAACGGTATATATTTAGGGAAGCCGGTATATATTTAGGGAAGCCGGTATATATTTAGGGTAGCCGGTAATTTTTGGAGGTGCTGGTATATCTAGGGAAGGTGATATAGGATGTAAAGGTAGTAATTTCGCTATCGAATTTTGGTGATGACCTTTTCTTTTTAGGAGATTTTAGATGTCAGAGCTTTTTTTTTGCAATTTTATACCAAAAATTTTTCTGTCGACCTTTTTTTTAGCTCTCACACCTTCCTTGACTTTGTTTTTTTTCACACTCCATTACAATTTAAGCTCTACATTTTTCTGGCAACCTTTTTTTTAGGTCTCATACTTATATTTAAAAAATTAAGGCAAACTGGTAGGAACCGTGTTGTATGGACGTCTCGTCACTGATACCTACAGTATAGATAACATGCATCTGTATAAAATTTAGTAATAAATTTTAAAATTTATATATTTTATTCATACACAACTTGACAAATTGCTGTAACAGATTGAAGTCGACTTTATAAAAAAAAAGAGATTAGGTATATGAATATTTGTAAATTAATAAAAATTTACAGTATAGTCCACAGATAGCACTATTTTTTTTAGTAAAAAAAAATATTTGCATTAATTGACAGAGATTCTTATAACAACTATAAAAATTATAGATACAGTGTATTTCTACATTATTGGAAATAAACGTATTTTTATTTGATTGACTTGATTTTATTTTTTTGTATTCATTTTTTTTTAATTTATGCATAATTGTGCTTAGATTATATAATACATTTTTTAATGCATACAAAAGTGATGAAATGTTTTAACTTTCTCAGGACTACCGCTTGCTCGCCTACTTGTCACTAAGTGATTCTGTGATTTTTTTTCATTGTACTCCTTCGCTTGTCTGACCTTCTCGACCTTGTGTAAATTGTCAATTATTTCACGTGATATGTTAAATGACGAATTTAAAACCTAAATACATAGTATTAGTATCTTATATTGCAAAATTTATATAACTTGTGTCCCCGTTGACGCGTTACTAACGCGCTGTGTTTAGCAAGTGATATATCATCATAAACATGGATGACAAACCATAGTAGTGCGTGCAACATTTATATTTTTAATTTAATATAATTTTTCTTCATTATCTTAAAAAAATATTATCATTCTGCACTCCTCCTATATAAACTATAAGTGTGCCAAATTTCATGCTCCTTCGTCCGCGTAATTTTCGTAAAAAGGGGTACAACGGTTTTGCTTGACGTATTTATATATTAGACTGGTATAACTTCGATACAAACGTAATTAAGACACTATATTTTTAATAATTATTTAAATAGAAATTTGCTAACGAGGTTTTACACTTGGGTGAGTGCATACGATGGTTGTGGGTCCTAGAATCACTGGAATTTATATTCCAGTGTAGTTTGCCAGTTTTCCAATATTTATCCAGTGTTACCTACACTACGGCTTTGAGCATCATTCAACACGTAAGGTGTGTCAAATTACCGGTATTTGGTCATGAAGTTCCTTATCACTCGCGCCACGGAGACTCCATACTTACATGACGCGGAATATACTTAAAAAATATGTATCGAAGTGTTACAGGTTTGTAAATACTGTTGAAGAAATAAGCAATTGCTTATATTTAAAAAATTAAAACAAATAACAATATTACAAAATACTGATACAAAAATTTTGTTAAGTAAATATTTATATTTGTTGTTGTACTTAAAACGTCAATTAACCAAGTGTATGAGAAAAAAATGACGAAACTGTCTTAAGACTAGGAAAACTTAATCGAAATATATTACGACAGCGAAGTACGCTTCTTGCCATTGAACCCATAGATAAGCTTCTGTAGAGGTCGCTATGACCTGTTTCCACAAAACAAATACAAAATCCTCAGTGTCGCGCCGGTCACCGCAAAGTGTAGCCGTGTTTAGTGTCGTGTCATAAAGTCTCGTGAGGTAAATTTTTAATTAATTTCTAAAGTTACAAAATATTTGCCTAACAAAATTTGTGATAATTTTATTTTATTTTCCTTAAACCTTAATGTTTATAATTGATTTCAACTTTCTTGACCTTCACAGTCATGTTCTAGTAATTTATTATGCAAGAGGCGTAATACTTATTAGCCGTGGATACTTAAAAATTGATTAAAAATCATTGAATGTTACATACATGGCATTTATAGATTTTAAAGTCAAATATGTGTAACATGGCAGGTGTACAGATTTAATTTATTTAGGTATTTAGTATACAAACGCTTTGAGGTCACGGTGTGATAAGAATCATAATAACTCATTTCCATTTCTACCTCCAATAGCTATTTTACAGTATTTGATAAGTTTATATCTTAAACTAAACTTCAATACAGATAGATAAGGTTAGAAGATGAAGGACTTCAAGTGATTAGATGACATTGACATAATCATAACTTTTTTTGATTTTTTCTATTTTTTCTATTCAAAAATAAATTATTAAGATTAATATTACTCTAAATATGTGAACATAAATCCTATGATTAGTGTACCATGTCAGTAACAGTATCTATTTTTAAAGTCTACAGCCAATTAACGCAAATGCACTTTGCATGGCAGCTATTGTTCATAATTTAGAACACGAGGCTTGTTCGACTAGTTAATAAATAATCTCCTAGCAGCTAAGATAGTAATATCGAGGGTTCAAAAAATAAAAAAGTGAAATACAAATAGTTATATACGAGTATTACTTAATATATACGTTCCATACGTGTTAAAGGGTTTTTTTGTGGTAGTGACAATATTTTGCTTAACCACAATTTAAACATTATCCTTATGCGATTCGTTTATTTATTTATAAATTCTAACCATAACAATAAAGGGCATGTAACTTGCTTGCATTATATAATGTGGAATAAAATTATTTTGCTTTAATTTAAAAATATATATATATGGTTCCTGATGATGTTAAAAAATGAAATTTACAGATTGTTTCTCCCTCCTATAAGAAATTTGTATTTTTGAAAGATATATTTTTTAATTTAATTGAAGTTTTTAGAGTTCTTACGAAAGTGAATAATGTACTTTAAAAATATTTATTTTGACATATATACGAACCTATTATAAGAAATCACAAACATAAATAATTAGTACTTGATTGTAAATTAGTATCTATAATTGTTCAGACACCTGCAGGACTTATTATTACTAAATTAAAAATTAAAAACTACCTGCTATTTAAAGTTCTAAAGATCACAATATTTTTAAATATTGAATAAAAGCCTCCACTCAATCACCAGTTTATACAAAACACTATGACAATAATAATATTTAAAAGATTCTTGAAAAAATAAATAAGACCTCTTTGCTCTCGATAACTTTTTTATATTCTCGTATCTTATATCATTCAGAATCATACGACCGCAAACGATTTCCCTCTTATATTGACGACGTTATTTATAGATCATAATATAATTTTGTTACTCGTGACAAACTGATAGTAATGTAGATAATTTGTATTTGCAATATGATTAAAATTACATTCCATACTTCTTCCGAATGGAGTTACTACTTCCATCTCGTTTGAGAAATAGGTAGTATTTTTTTTTCTATTTAAATAAAGGGCTATTGATCATTTTTTAATGTCTGCAAATACTTAAGTAGTTAGTAATTTGTAAGAAAGTAGATATTAGTAATTAATGAAGCCCGCTTATATATTATGGATCTTTCCGAATCTAAGCAACTTTTTACTTAAAAAATGTTTGTTGGGTCAAATTTTTCACGCTAAACTAAGCCTTTACTTGCTTTTATCGTACGATGATACACTTACTAATTGGTTCAGTTCGGATAATAGTACGATTTAGTAATACGCATTACGCCAGGGGCAACAAATCTTTATTAGTAACTGGTTTATCCTTAAATTTTGGCGGGCTAAAATTCTATATTTGAAGGTTTTTGGCGGACCACACTACAAAAATATAAAATCTGTAAAAATGATAGAATTTTATATTCTAGCAGGAGAATATCTGTATAAATTAAAGCTTGACGGCCCACATCACGGCTCACCCCTGCCTTACACGATTCTACATCTATGATTGGCCTAGACAAAGAAAGCACTTAACATAGACCTCATTCTAGGGCCTAGTAAAATTGGTTCTAAAAGAGTAAGCTTCAACATACTTTAGCTGTATCCTACTAACATTATAAATACGTGAGTTTGTAAGAATCGATAGATGGGCGCTTGTTACTGTTTCACACAGGATTAGCTGAACGAATTTAGATGGAACTTTATTGTAATATAGATCATTAAACGTCAGAATAATATAACTTATAAGTATTTTGTTTATATAATTTGGTTACGATATAGCGATAGGTATTTAGTAGTGGCAAGGCGTTCATACAACTCGATTCCCACCGGCTTGTCTAATTTTTCGAAGTACAAGTATGAATCCTAAAAAAAAACTCGCCAGTAAAACGTGGAGTTCGAAAAGACAAAGTCAAACAAGGTGTGAGAGCTAAATAAAATAAAGGTATAAATAAGGTCATCGTCTTGACGAATCTTGATTCGATAATGAAATTACTAAATACCTTGACTACCTTATTTTGGGAAACCGGTATAGGATGTACCGGTTTCCCTAAATATATCGGCTCCCCTAAGAATTACCGGCTTACGTAAATATACATAGGCTTCCCTTAATTTACAGGCTTGCCTAACTAAAATTTTCACCCCTCGCCACTGGTATCTAGTTTACCGTAAAATGCATATTCTTCCTTCCTTTTACATCTTTTATATAATAATAAGACCAGTCTATGATAATATTATGCGAATAGCATACGGTCAATAATCTCTTTATTAGCTTTACTACAAATGTGAGTTCGACGGCCGGCATTGGCACATGTCAACTAACAGGTCAGGGTCGGCGCCTTTCCAACACTTAGAACCTCGGTCCAAATAAACCTAAGTTAATGAATCTGAGGTTGCGATATGAGTATATTTAACTAGAATTTTAATAGAAATCAGATTTATTATTATTTCAAATAAAAGCTAAAATAAAGTTTTTGAATATGTGGTTGAACAGCGAAATGTGTGCATAACTTAACTCAGTACAAACTATGACGGCTAAAAAAAAGCCAGCAAAATTTGAGGGTGTAATTGATAAAAAAAGTATCGTTGTGTATATATACCGGCTAGCCTCTGTGTACTGGCTTCCCTAAATATACCAGGTTCCCTAAGCACGCCGACTCCTTTAAATATTACCGGCTCCTCAAATCTACCGCCTTATTTTTTTTAAAAATGTCACCCCTCAACACTGATTGATACAGTTTCACGCTTTGTTTCACAAAGGCCAAGACAGTGTACGTACGTGCAAAGTGTAGTGCCAAGACACTCCGTTCACCGCTTTTCGCCCGAATTCAAGACAGTGCATGTTAAGTTGCGGAACTCAACGCCTTACTCTGTCTTGCCAGAGATATATGGATATATAGATGAATCTAATAAAAGCATATTAAAAATATTTATGAAATATATATTTCAACAAAACTGGTTCTTCAATTCAAGTAACTTCTTTTTATTTGTATTTCCAGTTATCATAAGCTGAACATGTTAGTGCTATGGTCATAATTAAATAAGGTGCAATTATTATGTTGACGATTTAAATTTTCAAGTTAGTATTTCATTGGCGATGGCAATTAACAATATATTTTTTATAGATATTATTATTATTAAAAAATATAAAAGAATACAAAACAGGACGAATGTATCTTTATGTAAGAATGAGAAAGATGTTACTAAAGTATCTCTCTATTAATATGAGTAGTTGGCGCATTTATTAAATAAAAATGATTGGTATTCATTTACGCTTTAAAACCATGCCGTTATTTTTTTATTACTGCTGTTAAAAATTTTGGTAACGACAAAATGTATCAAAATTGTAATTATGGCGAGAACAAAGTATTTATCGCGTAATATCAGTAATGGAAATTAAATATCTAGTCTTTATTTAGAGTTTCAATTTTCACTATTATTATATATTCGTTTCTATTTTCTCTGGCCATGTTTATCTAATAAGTATATTTTCTTATAAGATATTGACGAAAAATAATATTTTCGAATACATTCACGCTGTATCCCGCATACAGCAGGGTAGGCAGAGGGAACTAGAGAATCTAGTGCTAAGGCACTCCATTCTCTTTTAACAATTTCGTTCCCCACTTTCCTCCGTATTGAGGCATTGCGTGTTGAGTGGCGGAACTCAACGCCGCGCTTTGCCTTTTTACCAAACCCAAGAAATGAAAATACTAAATTTTACATTTCCTGGAGTGGGAATCCAACCCACAACCTGTCGCGCTGACAGTCGCACGCTTGTGCCTCTGCGCCACGACAGTCGTTACATCATATTAATTTCTATATTTCTACTTACAAAAATTCTATAGGCATATCGTTATTTGAGAAGTCTGACTTGTGTTTTGTTACCTTTTAATATTAAAATGGTAGTGTAGATTTTTATTTGAGTTTAACACCAATAACAGTTGATAATACCATATCTAACATATTTTTGTACTAATTAATCTTATAAGATATAAATTATAACAATTGTTTACGGAATTATTAATTACAAACAAAAATAGAGAAAATAACATGCCGATATTAATTTTTATCGGTCATGCTTCTATCGTACATTTAGATTGATTGCGATGAGACACTTTGTGATATATTTTTTTTTCATGATTAGGCGTAAAAATTAATACGAAGTAACCAACATTATAAAAAAGGAAAAAATAGTTATAGAAAAAGTAACACTAGTTCTGAATTTGATCGAGTTAAGCAAATTAATAACAAAAATAAAATTAACTACTACTGACAAAAGGTTTTGAATATATTAGAAGTGAATTTTACCTAGCGTGAGTAGATTGATATGTCGATTGGAATCTTCTTCTCCTTGGCATTTATCCCGACTATCCAGGGTCTGCCTTCCTACTCAACCTACTCCACTTAGCACGATCTTCTACATCACGGGTGGTTAGTCCATTGGCTCTCATATCCTGCTTCACGATATGTATATATATATTTAAATAATAATAAGCAATAGAATTTATTTACAGCGATGAAAATAAAAACAATAACCAAATCAAACATATAAAAAAGTAGGTAAATAACATAAAAACAGAATTTACAAATAAATATTAAACTCAGAAATGGCTATCGTACAAACTATTTATTTTCTATTTAATAACTCTTCATTGTTTTGTGGAAATAAGTTGTTACTTATCTCCAAATTTCAATATGAATGGCCATTATAATACACGAGGACGTTTTGCTTCTATAGTACATCTATTATCATATTGAAGAAATATATTTGTCTGTTTTTGTATGTCCATTGTGATGAAATTGTAAATAATTATTAATAATTTATCATTTTAATTAGCTTTTCTCATATAAAACTCTCCAAACAAAAATTGTATATATTATTATGTATTTATGCAAATTTCAACTTTCCAAATAAATATTTATACTGTGCGCCCGATTTTCATAATAACTAAGTAATGATTTTAAATGAAATATACTTGAGGTTGTTTCAAACTATACTTTTTCCTCAAAATAACAGAAATATAAATAAATATTTAGAAAACGTATTAAATTTGAACGCAGCGGGACTCGAACTCGTCCCTCTTGGAAATCGTTCAAGGGCTCTAACCGCTAAGCAAAATCAAAATCAAAATATTCTTTATTCAAGTAGGCTATTAAAAGCACTTCCCAATCGTCAATTTACAAAGGTGTCAGTCGTGTCAGTCCTAACGGAAGCTACCACCGCCTCGGAAGGCAATTCTGCGGAGAAGAGCCGGCAAGAAACTCAATAGTTTCTCTTTTCAAAATAAAATTTTTACAATAAATATACTCGTACAACTATGATGAGCCTCCCGGGTGAGCGTCAACAGCATTTAATTCCAAACATT
Source organism: Philaethria dido (assembly GCA_033558755.1). NCBI lineage: Eukaryota > Metazoa > Arthropoda > Insecta > Lepidoptera > Nymphalidae > Philaethria > Philaethria dido. Next base: position 444,605 of record JAKGSA010000784.1, read on the forward strand.
GATATCATTATAGTATTCTTGGACAGAATAATATACTTTTTTAATAATACGTTCTTAATCTTAACTTTAAATTGTTGAAGTGGCAGAACTGTAATTATTTCTGGAATTTTATTATACATGCGTATACCTTGTGACAAAAAACATTTATTAACTTTTTTGAGACGCAGCATACGTTCTATATCCAGTTGCTTGTTACAACTTATTTTTATATATACATATTTAACTTATGTACTTATGAGGTATATTCGTTCATATCATTTTAGTTAGACTAAACTGCGTAGTCAACTAGTAATCAAATATTAACTAGTAACTGAAACAGCATTGTTCAGTTATCAGCCAGATAACAAATTTTAAATAGGTCATATCTATAATTATTTTTAAAACAAATGATTTAAACTGATTAAACGATATAAATAATTATCATTTTCCTGTAAAATCACTACCGCTTTTATATAAAAGCATGAGTAAACATTAATTTGCATGTCATTTTGGCGAAGAAAGTAGGTTGTTACATTTTTCTCCTTTCTTTTCTTTTCAAAAAATATTACTTATATATATATATATATATATATATATATATATATATATATATATATTCGATTTTCGCGATTTTTACTCATATCATATGAAACTATGTTAACCGGATTAATCTCGTATATTTTGCAGTATTCGATAGTGCACTTTGTAAACCCTACGTTTTAACACTACGGTAGTGAATAGTACAACCGTGGTCACGGGTAGACTCCCCGATTCCTAGACTTCCTGTGCTTCAAAAATATATTTCCGAATACTGAAGTATACGCGATTAATCCAGTTGAAATAGTTTCATTTAATACTATTTAAGCATTCATTATATTACTGTAATTTGCATACATAAACTGTTTATTACTTAGGAGATGCTTGCAGAAGTCTTTTCATCTATAAGTGATTTTCTTATTACTGTCTTGTACTTCCAAAATAATCTTAATTTTTTTTTTGTATATGTGAAACTTATTTGATATAATTTCTTTGTTTCAGTCATACAATCAAGCGAGACCTCACGAAACGAACCGATCTAGTCATTTTTTTTATAAATATAACTATTGTTAAAAAATGAAATAGATATAGCCATTATTGTGATTAAGCAAGTACTTAGTGTTTGTTAAATATTTTTATTTGTTTTACTTCTATATAAACATGCAAATTCTTAAAGCAAGATACGCTCTGAGAGCGACCGCGAATCATTTGCAAGCATGGAGTTGCGCAAGAAACCGGACCGCGGCTACAGTAAGTATAAAAAATGTTAATATATATTGCTACTGATACCTATATGCGAAGTGAATATATGTATGAGACAATTGTGAATTCAAATCCTAATTCATGGAATATCTAGATGATTGCTCAGTGGATTGACGACAAATAGACAAACAAGGACAAAACGTGACGTTAATTTCTATGCGAAATGTTTGATTGAGTGGAAAGTGAAAAATGTTGGCAGAGGCAGGATAGTGATGAAAGTTTTTTTAAGTTCACGCTGTATTCCGCACATAACTGGGTAGACAGAGGGAACTCGAGAAGAGTAGTGTTAAGACACTCTGTTCTCTTAAGATTTCCGTTCCCCACTTTTCGCCGAATTGAGGCATTGCGTGCTGAGTGGCGGAACTCTACTCGAACGGAACTCAAATATTTTCATTTCAAAGGAGTGGGAATCGAACCCTGAACCTGTCCTGTTTACAGTGGCACGCTTTTGTCTCTGCGCCACGACTGGCCTATCCATACATACATATATAAAATTTTAAACATGATTATTTTGTTTCGGACCTTAACGGCGCACTTTGTTTTACAAATTGAAATTTAATATAATTTAAATATAATCATAATTTAATATTAATCGCTATTTAATTACTAATTGACCATAATCAGTAAAAAAAATTAACCACATAAACAGTATGTACGTACATATAAAATATTTTAACCTCGTGCATCGTGCACAAACTATTTCAAATAATAACTTAAAATAACCTTGTCTTTTTATAAATCTCATACAGTAATGATTGTACTACGTATTATATTTTTTACGATTAAATATGTTTTTCTATTAAAAAAAATGCTGCTGTTAGTAAGATATTCACTTACTGACCTATCTATAACGTTACGGATTTGAAGTTTTTAAATATAAGAAGATATATCTGATTTAATATTGTTGAAAAATATGTACACATTAAAGTGATTCCACATAAGCGCAGTAACGTGTTATAATAGAACGAGACATTTTTTTGAAATGTTGTGAAGTATATAAACGGTTTATTTAATGTGAATAATAATAATAATAATTGGTTGAAAAGGCGGACGTCCGGTAGTCTCAATCAATAGCCCAGTACTTAGTCCATCCAAACTCCATTCCATAGCCCTATTTTAGTTTTCCATATGTTCCATAGCTCCTACGCATTGACCGGTGACCATCTCTGAGCAATTGCCTATGGTTACTCAGAGATGGATCCCGGTCAATGCGTCAGATTAAAAAATATTGTTGTCTCAAAGGGGCCTCTACGTGTTGGACCTGTGTCCCCACGCAAGCCTTCCAAAGGACCGGGTTCCTATGAACCCGAGAATTTATAATGAGATACAAATAATAATAATAATTGTAGAATATACAAAGTTGTAAAAACATATAATTAATCAATTACTACAACTAAATCACACATTGTGTCTAATGCTTCTTCTACTTAGACTTTTGTACTAATATTCATTTTGTAAGCGACAATTAATATTTTACTAGTAATGTTATTACTTAAAGTTTTTTTCTATTTATTATATATGGTATTGACACTTCAAATTCAGCTATCTTAATTTTATTTTATACCTAAATCGACACCATTTAACCAAATTTACAGTAACACTAAAAAAAAATTACAGCTTTTAAATTAAACATACATACATGGCTTCACGCTGTATTCCGCATGTAGCAGGGTAGGCAGAGGGAACCTAGTGTTAAGACACTCCGTTCTCCACTTTCCGCCGAATTGAGGCATTTATTTATATTAAACGAATTGTTTAAAAAAAGAGAAAAATGCATTTACGATGTTTTACGTAGGACGTGTTGAAATGCTGGTTATAGTCTTGAACTGGTCTCTGGATTTGGCGAGGTCAATTTTTTTGTTAAGATAACGTGCTGTTTGGTGCAACTCGTCTTTTGTCAATCTGTACACAACGTTTGTATCAGAGCTAAAATATCAGTGTGAAGGGATTATATAACAAAAACACTCAATGCTAAATGAAGATTCTTGGTACATATTTACTTATAAATAATTTTCTTCTTCTTCTTCTTCTTCTTCTTCTTCTTCTTCTTCTTGCTTTCATATATTTTAACGATGGCTTTTGAAAAATAACGGCTTATTTCAATTGAAAATGGTTTATCTCATTAAAACACTTTCAAATATCTTCAATGTTAATTCAAATAATTAAAAGTGTAAGCTATAGACGTAATAACTTTCTGGCAGCCGGAACGGCCCGTTAGTTTTAAATTTTAACAGTAACTCTTAACAATATATTTTTTATTTCCTATCATTTCATCATATCTGCTAATATAATTATATTGAATTTATTTTTCTTCCACCAGGACTCGAAGACAGTAGACTACAAGCCGATCAGAAGTGTTCTAGTGGCGAATAGAGGGGAAATAGCAATTAGGGTGTTCAGAGCATGTACGGAACTAGGCATTCGGTCTGTCGCTATTTACAGCGAGCAGGACCGTCTACAGATGCACAGGTAATTTTACACAGGAAAAATATTGTGATTCATTGGAAAATACCAATAATATTTGTTATATAGCGACATTTTCCATGCATATAATATTATGATAAAAAAAATACTTTACGTAATCCACTGAAATAATATTTTAGATTTTTTTTATCTATCAGTAAAAAGCCGAAAATATATAAAATTAAAAATTGCTACTCGTTTGAGATAAAATTATTCGTCTGAGATTAAACCATAAGTATTATAATAATATTTCAACAGAATAGAACATATTTGTAACTAGTTTTAGCTAGTTGAACCGGCTGTCTTAATTAAATACTCACTGATACGTAAAAATAGATTACGATGCGTTAGCAATGTGTAGCTTTTTGTACAAAAATGTAATATCTTTGTTATTAGTTTCATTTTTTTTTTAATTTTATGCTGTATCCCACATATAGCAGGGAAGGCAGAGGGAACCTAAGAACCTAGTGTTAAGACACTCCGTTCTTTTACAACAATTCCGTTCCCCACTTTCCGCCAAATTGAGGCATTGCGTGTTGAGTGGGGGACTCAACGCCGCGCAATGCCTTGTTACCAAACCCAGGAAATGAAAATACTAACATTTCCTGGAGTGAGAATCGAACGAACAACCTATCGTGTTTACAGTCGCACGCTTGTGCCTCTGCGCCACGACAGGCATGAATATCTAATATACACACTTAAAACACACACAGTCAAATATTCTTTTTCTGCACTTTTCCTAACTTAATAGAACCTTCTCAGTATCTATAATATAAGATGATTACAAAAAAAAGCTTGTAATAAATAATTGCATTTATGTTTAATTTATAAAACCATTAAATATTCACAATAAAACTACTAGTTAAAACTTGTCTGTAAACATTAAGTACGTAAACAGTTATCGCGTTTCAATTTATTATAACTACGATAGGAAGTGATAATTGTAAGACAATTATAGGTTCTATATATGATTGTAATCTTTTAACAAGACTTTTATAATCTAATAGTCTATGGCGATAAGTTAAAAATGTTGAAGATTTATTACATACTACCTATAATTTGAAGGAAAGACTTCACGCTGTATCCCGAACATAGCAGGGTAGGCAGAGGGAACCTGAGAACCTAGTGTTAAGACACTCCCATTCTCTTTTAACAAATCCGTTCCCCACTTTCCGCCAGATTGAGGCATTGCGTGTTGAGTGGCGGAACTCAACGCCGCTTGAAGGAAAGACATTATATACAAATATTTAAATCATTTTGAGTAATTTTAATGATTTCGTTAATTTCGAAAAAAATTGTGTGGCGAAAATTCATCGTACCCACTCAGAAACCTTCGTGGGTTCATGCATAGCAACTTTGCTAAAGATCATCACATGATCAAATGCATGGTTCACGTTTCTATTAAGCACATACAGACAAACATTCATTTTTATATATAAAGATTTCTGTGACGGTAACTCTTTCGATACGCACCTACTATTGTGTGATTATTTACTAAATATCGTATTATATACTTATTATGAGATTATGATTATTATTTTTATTGATAAAGCTCATTTATACTACTTCTTTATGACAATAGCTTGCCGTCTGAAATACGTAATAACGCTTTAACACTTTATTAGCTTCACCTATATCTGTTAATCTATTTATCTATCGCTCAATATTGAAAGATTATCTAAATGATGTTTTGACTCACTCTTAGCCCTTAGGTTTCCTTAAAAACTTTGCACATATGAATCTGACGACTAATATTTTCATACCATTAATGGCAATGATAATAAAATACCGCCACTCAACACGCAATGCCTCAATTCGGCGGAAAGTGGAGAACGGAATTGTTGAAAGAGAATGGAGTGTCTTAACACTAGGTTCTCTGGTTCCCTCTGCCTACCCCGCTATATGCGGGTTACAGCGTGAAGTTAAAGAAAAAAATAATAAAATAATATTGTAAACGTGTGTGTATTTCGTTTTAGTTTTGTTTTTAAACTAACTATTAACTATTTATAGTCTGTATTTATTTATCGATATTATTTGTACGCTGAAAGTATTAGTGTCACTTTAGGAATGTCTTTCTGATTATAATATAGAGATAGTTACTTTATAGAGATACATATTAAAAATTGTTTATCTTCCTGTATCTCCCGTATCCGAAACGAACAATTAACGGATTTAATGATAGTTTAGATAGTCAATTCGGCGGAAAGTTGGGAACGGAGTGTCTTAACACTAGGCACTCAGGTTCCCTCTGCCTACCGGGATGCGGGATACAGCGTGAAGTTAAAAAAAACAACCATAGTTAATTATTTGAATGAATACACAAACATTAGAATCCTTTAAGATAAAATAATTATTAGTTTAAATAATTTCAAATGTTATTGTATTTTCAAGTAAAAACATGACAGAAGTACCTATATAAAAAGATCACACCTAAGTATTATTTCTCTCGGAATATCTGAAATTATCCACACTAATAGCTATAACGGGTAGTATATCATTATGCCACAACCTGTATCATGTTACATTACTATCATTACACACTTGTCATGTATAGAGGAGTCGTTAATTTAGTATGACCATGTTTGTATTGTTGCCATTATTCATAGATCTGTCATAGAACCTACCAATTCTGCCTTAGCAATAGCAACGAGCATAATATAATTTTTGATAAATGAAAATAAATAGATTTTAACTAGTTAGTTTTAATTTTTAACTCAGCACATTTTGGTTTCCAATATTTTTATTTTAGAAAACTCAATGTTTTGAGCATTTTACAGTAGTATATAGGTTTGGTAACAAGGCAAAGCGCAGCGTTTAGTTCCGCCATTCAGCACGCAATGCCTCAATTCGGCGGAAAGTGGGGTACAGAGTGTCTCTGCCTACCCTGCTATATGCGGGATACAACGTGAAGCTATAACTCATTTATGCATACCAAAATATACGCGATTAATCCGGTCAAAATTAGAAATAGGACAAACATTTTTCAAATACTTATATCTGAGAGCACTTAATTTTATCTTATATACGCACTTGTACTAAATGATAGTGGATTTGACTTTGCACTTTGATTCTGCGTTGTTTATTACTTTTTTGTATCTTCTGTCTAATATTGAGATAACCTGCTATCGTAATGTTATCAAGACAAACAATTGAAATAATATTGACTATTACATATAATAAGGTGTGCATTTTTCGAAGCTTATATACCAGATAGCCTATTTGATAATTTAGTACAAAAAATAATCTTACTAATAAAAAATATATATTTTTTTGGTCATGACATATGAATGAAAAGAAAACTAATAAATTTATATCTTTACAATAAATTCATACTATAGAATGGTTTATTTAGATACGTACTAAAAAAAGCAGTTTTACGCCTTGTTCCGCATAACGGGGTAGTCAGAGAGAAGACACTCCGTTCATCGTTTATGATTACAACAATAATAGTATTTATATGTTAAGTAGAAGTGTTTTTTATATTATTTTCAAACTGATTTCACTCACATAACACAAGTTAAATATTTTGGAAATACATATATCTATATATAAATACGTGAAGCATAAATTTTGAATCCCTTTTTACGAAAATTACGCGGGTGGAGAAGCATGAAATTCGGCACACTTATAGTTTATATAGAGAAGGAGTGCAGAATGCTAACATTTTTTAAAAATAATGCATAACAAATATATTAAATTATAAAAAAAAAGACTAGTATTTTTATATAAAGTGACAAATACGGTCACAAATACGGTGACAAGTGTCAACGGGAGCTCTAGTAAAAATAAATACGCAACAGGATTTGAACTCGTGTCTCTTGGAATTTGTTCAAACGCTCTAATCAATATTTTTTTAATAAACATTTTCGTCTTATAACTTTACCTAACTTTATCGAAATCTAGTTTTTGTTTTCCCGGAAAGTTAACGAACTGCTTCGAAAAAGTGATTAGTAATAAAAAACCAAAGGTGTTTGTATTAATGCAGTCACGTGAACTCAGGTCAACCAACTTTATGGGTGGATTTTAAAGCATCTTTAAGTTTCTACGTCTTATATTATGTTTTGTATAGAAACTTAAAGCAAATCAAATTGTGTAATATTTTGTAAAATAAGTTCGTTATATTCTTCAATTACATAATATTTTTTTTACTAATTTACTAACTTACTATTAATATTTTAATCAAGAAATTTAATTTATTCATAAATAAATTAATATTGTTAAATCATTTTATATAAATTAATAAAACCTTTTTATCACTTTAGACAAAAAGCCGACGAGTCATATCTGGTAGGCAAAGGATTACCACCTGTAGAAGCATATTTGAGTATCCCCGAAATCATCAGGGTCGCAAAAGAAAATGATGTGGATGCTGTACATCCAGGTTATGGCTTACTATCTGAAAGGTAAGATTTTTCTTAAGTTTTCTTTTTAGTTTCATCTGTATTTATCCATGAATCGAAAAAAATGTTACTTTGCTTGCAATATTATTTCGACTTACTTATGTCCGAAACTGATGACTGATACTAGTATTAATTGTCATATCCGCGAGAAACTCATATGATGAATATATTTTTTAATTTTACTGTACTTAAAATTTTCTTATACCTACTTACTAACTACATGACATAATTACATATGCAATGAGAAGAGGTAAATAATTGAAATAATATATATTTAAATATGTAGAAATTTTATAACGTAAAAAATAAAATGTTTAAAACCAACTTAATAAACAACTTATTCTTGACCTCGTTTCGTTTTTAATTCCAGCTAATAATACTGAAGTGATGATTGAAGAAATATTAATAATTTATTTTTATTAAAAGAGAAATAATTAGAAATATATGTAATTAATCCGTACCAGGCGTGAATAAAGTCAAAGTCAAATAATTTTATTCAAAATAAGAAGTTACAAGCTTCATTTTTTGAACGTCAAATAATTTACCACCGGTTCACTAAATTTAATGCCTCAGACCTGAGAAGAACCGGCGCAAGAAACTCAGCGGGACTATTGTTTAAATTGTAAAATGGAAAGTTCTCGGACGTTTTCTGGGATCCTATTGTAAAAGTATACACATTGTCCCATAAAAGAATTGCGGACTCGATGCAATCGAGTTACAGGCGCTGCAAGTTTAAGCCTATTTCTTGTATTTATATTATGTGCATCGCCAACTTTGTTAAAATTATTAATATTTTTCTTAACATACAGTACATTTTCAAAGATGTACTGAGAGGCAACTGTTAAAATATTAATTTCCTTAAATTTTTGTCTTAAGGAATCTTTAGGGCCTAAGTTATAGATTGCACGAATAGCTCGCTTCTGCAGGACAAAGATCGAATTAATAGCGGCTGCATTACCCCACAGTATAATGCCATAGGACATAATACTATGAAAGTAGCTAAAATAAACAAGACGTGCCGTTTCCACGTCAGTCAATAATCTAATTTTTTTAACCGCGAAAGCTGCTGAGCTAAGTCTATTCGCCAATCCGTCAATATGAGGTCCCCACTGTAACTTGGAGTCTATGGTGATACCGAGAAATACCGTAGAATCAACAGGATCCACGGCTTCACCATTCAACAGTACATTGGCTTTAACAATTTTTGTATTAGGCGTTCTGAAAATGACGCATTTAGTTTTTTTACTATTCAATAGTAAGTTATTAGCACTAAACCAATGTACTATTTTAGTAAGAGCATTGTTTACATCGTCATAAACATTTAGACGCCTTTTCATTTTAAATATTAAGGAGGTATCATCAGCAAACAATACTATATCATGGCTCTTTCCGACAAGATATGGTAAATCATTTATGTATATTAAAAAGAGGAAAGGACCAAGAATAGACCCCTGTGGGACCCCCATATTGATTAGTGATCCAGGAGATTTCTTGCCATTTACATCAACCCTCTGAATCCTGTTACTTAAATAAGAGGCCAGAAGATTGAGTGCACGTCCTCTTATACCGTAGTGGTGTAGCTTCATGACCAACGTAGAGTGCTGAACGCAGTCAAATGCTTTGGACAGGTCACAGAATATACCAAGAGCATCCTGCGATTCCTCCCAAGCCTCATAGATACTTTTTAAGAGATTTATACCAGCGTCAGCAGTAGAACGACCCTTAGTAAAGCCATACTGTTTTTCATGCATAAGATTATGTAAATCAAAATGCATTAATATTTGATTTAAAATAATTTTTTCAAAAATTTTACTGAATGAGGGTAGCACAGATACTGGTCGGAAGTTATTGGGGTCTGATGTGCTACCCGATTTAAATATCGGTATGACTTTACTAAATTTCATCAGGTCAGGAAACACACCATACTCTATACAATTATTGTATATATTCGCAAGGTAAGGAGCAATAGCGTCTATTATATAACTAATCAGCTTCACAGAGATACCCCATAGATCCGATGTTTTTTTGATATCTAGGGAATTAAATGTCTTTACAATGTCTCTTGAGCTGACTGATTTAAATTTAAAATCTACTTCACATTTCTGTACGCTCTCCTTAAGCAATGATTCAGCGACGGTTGTGGAAGATATAAGAGTTTTGGTTGTTGAAACCGGAATATCAGCGAAGAATTTTTCAAATGCACACGCAACTTCTTGATCGGATCTGGTTAAACTATTATCAATATTTAATTTAAATTCACAGTTGCGATTCTTCGCCCTTCCAGCCTCACAATTTATTATGTTCCATGTCATTTTAATTTTATCTAAAGAGTTTTTAATTTTGTTTTTAATGTGTAAGGATTTTGCCATGGAACATACTTTTTTAAACAATTTTGAATAATTCCTAACATAATTTTTAAAAGATTCTTGGTGGTTATATGTTTTTTCACTATAAAGATCATATAACCTTTGTCTACTCTTATAAATTCCAACAGTCGCCCAATCACTAAACGACAAGAAACCCCTGAAATTTACAGTTTTGGAAGTAAATATAGCATTATACTCATTTTTAATGACACTAAAAAACTTTTCATATAAAATGTTTGGATTGTTATTATGATTTAAATATTTAAGTTTTGCTATTATATTACTTCCAAACTTTTCTACACGGCCAGATGTCATCGGCACACATACAATTTTATTATTTTTATTAATTCTATTGTTACAAAAGAAAAAGGAAGCTAACTGTCCGCAATG